>JANCQY010000030.1:0-60431 GCA_024294585.1 Vipera latastei | reverse complement strand
TAGATATATAATAGATGATGAATAGATGATAGATAGATAGATAGATAGATAGATCAGATAGATAGATAGATAGATAGACAGACAGACAGACAGACAGACAGACAGACAGACAGATGAGAGATAGATGAGAGAAATTAAATGGATAGCTAGAGGATAGATAGATAGATAGATAGATAGATAGATAGATAGATAGATAGATAGATAGACAGACAGACAGACAGACAGACAGACAGACAGATCAATAGATGATAGATATATAATAGATGATGAATAGATGATAGATAGATAGATAGATAGATAGATAGATAGATAGATAGATAGATAGATAGATAGACAGACAGACAGACAGACAGACAGACAGACAGATGAGAGATAGATGAGAGAAATTAAATGGATAGCTAGAGGATAGATAGATAGATAGATAGATAGATAGATAGATAGATAGATAGATAGATAGATAGATAGACAGACAGACAGACAGACAGACAGACAGACAGACAGACAGACAGATGGATCAATAGATGATAGATATATAATAGATGATAAATAGATGAATAGATGATAGATAGATAGACAGACAGACAGACAGATAGATTAATAGATGATAGATATATAATAGATGATAAATAGATGAATAGATGATAGATAGATAGATAGATAGATAGACAGACAGACAGATAGATTAATAGATGATAGATATATAATAGATGATAAATAGATGAATAGATGATAGATAGATAGATAGACAGACAGACAGACAGATGAGAGATAGATGAGAGAAATTAAGTGGATAGCTAGAGGATAGATAGATAGACAGACAGACAGACAGATGGATAGATGGATGGACGGATGGATGGATGGGATACATATGATAAATAGATAAAAGATGATAGATTGGATAGGATAGATGCATGGATAAAATATAGAGAGACAGATATGATAGACAGATATGGTAGACAGATTAGATTGAGAGACTGAGAGACCGAGAGATAGAGAGAACAGTTGCCTCCCGGGGTTTGCGGTTGCTCCATCACTGGAGGGTTTGAAGAAGAGGATGGTGTGTAAGGCCTGCTGCCTTGAGCAGGGGGTTGGGCTAGAAGACCTCTAAGGTCCCTTCCGGCCCTGGGATTCTAGGATTCTATGAGATAGATAAGGTACATATGAAAAGAAAGATAGATAAGGGAGAGATAGAAGATGATGTTTGTGTGGATGGACGGATGGATGAATGACAGACAGACAGACGGAACGGCTTGCCTACTGCAATTGTGGCTGCCCAATTGCGGGTTCAAGAAAAGTTTGGACAACCATTCTCTGGGATGGTATAAAGGCCTCCTGCCTTGAGCAGGGGTGTGTGTGTGGACTAGATGACCTCTAAGGTCCCTCCCAGCCCTGGGATTCTAGCATTTCTGTGATCTTTCCCGTGAACTGATCAGACTGAAGTGGGGCCATCTTCTGCCTGATCTGCTTGCCTCCCCCCCCCCCCCCCCCCCCCGCGCGCCAAGTGTCCTATCTGCAGTAAAGAAAGAGATAAAAAAGCTTGGCTGATGGCCCCGATGGTTAAAAAAACACAGCGTCCAAAAAGCTTTTGACAAATCCTCAGATCGGAGCTTCTGTAGCCATTTCTGGGATCGTTCTTGGCAGAAGCTCGGTGGGCTTTTAAAGCGCTTCCCCTCCCTCGTTTTAATCTCTTAACGACATCGTGTTTTAAACAGGCGGTGGGGTCTTTGATCTGATCTTAGCCCCCTTGGTTGGGATAGGGCAGGGGCCTTTAAACATGGCCCTTTGATGACTGGTGGACTTCAACTCCCAGAATTCCTCAGCCACTGGGCCACGTTTGAAGGCCCCTGGACTTCAACTGCCCGAATCCCTCAGCCAGGCTCGCTGGCTGAGGGATTCTGGGAGTTGAAGTCCACCAGTCATCAAAGGGCCAAGTCTGAAGGCCCCTGGGATAGAGTTTAAATGCCTGCGGGTTTTTAACGTTTTTTTCTTTTCTTTTCCGTGTGGATGTTTCTGCCGGCGGTTCTTTCGACATCCTCCACCTGGGGAAAGCTAGTGGTTGAACTAGAAAGCTTTGTTTTTCTCCGCAAAGCAAAGCCTGGCTGACCTCAGCGAGTTTCGGTTGCTAGATGGCTTCACATACAAACATACGTAGAATCTGAGAGCTGGAACTCAGAGGTCTTCTAGTCCAACCCCCTGCTCCAGGCAGGAGACCTTGCATCCTCCTGGCAGTGGTGGGATTCAAATATATGAACAGCCGGCTCTCCGTGTGGCTGCCGCTTCCGGAAGTCCATTCTGGGCCTGGCAACAAAACATTAGTCACCGGTTCTGCCGAAGTGGTGTGAAGTGGCTGAATCCCACCGCTGCATCCTGGTCAATGTCCAATCTTTTCTTGAAAAGCTCCAGTGATGGATCATCCACGACTCTGGGAGGCAAGCTACTCAGCGGATTAAGTGTTCTGGCTGTCAGGAAATTTCTCCTTAGATCCAGGTTGCTGCTTCTCTTCTTGTCCTGCCTTCTTGTCTCTCTCTTCCCTGTGGCAGCCCCTCAAATACTGGAAGACACATGTCATGTCCCCCCCCCCAAGTCCTTCTCTTCATTAAACCGGACATTCCCAATTCCAGCAACCATTTCCTTCTATGTTTCAGCCTCCAGTCCCCTGATCCTCTTCGTTGCTCTTCTCTGCACTCTTTCCAGAGTCCCAACTTCTTTTTGTACATCGTGGTGACCAAAACTGGATCCTTCCTTCCTTCCTTTTCTCCCTCCCTCCCTCCCCCTCTTCTCCCCCTCTTTCTCTCTTCTTTTTTTCTTCTTTTCTCACTCCCTCCATTCCTTCCTTCCCACTTTCTCTTTCCTTCCTTCCTTCCTCTACCCCTTTCTCACTTCTTTCTTTTTCTTTCTGTCACATCTTTCTTTCCTTCCTTCCTTCCTCTACTTCTTTCTTTCTTTCTTTCTTTCTTTCTTTCTTTCTTTCTTTCTTTCTTTCTTTCTTTCTTTCTTTCTTTCTTTCTCACTTCCTCCCTCTCTTCCTTCCTCCCTTTCTTTTCTTTTTCTCACTTTCTTTTCTTTCTTCTTTCTTTCTTTCTTTCTTTCTTTCTTTCTTTCTTTCTTTCTTTCTTTCTTTCTTTCTTTCTTTCTTTCTCACTTCCTCCCTCTCTTCCTTCCTCCCTTTCTTTCTTTCTCCCTCTCTCCCTCCCTCCCTCTTTCTTTCTTTCTTTCTTTCTTTCTTTCTTTCTTCTTTCTTTCTTTCTTTCTTTCTTTCTTTCTTTCTTTCTTTCTTTCTCTCTCTCTCTCTTTCTTTCTCTCTTCCTCCCTCCCTCCCTCCCTCCCCTCTTTCCCCACTTTCTTTCTTTCTCTCTCTTTCTCCTCCTGTCTTTCTCTCTCTCCTTTCTCTCTCTCCTTTCTCTCTTTCTCCCTGTCTCTCTCCTTCTTTCTCTCCCCCCCCTCTCTCATATATTTGGGGGGGGGGAGCCACGCCGGCGGCGGCGGCGGCTGAGGAAGTGGGCAGAGCGAACCTCTCGCGCCTCCGGCTCCGCTCGCCTCCCTCGGCGGCACTTGCGCGGGATCCGGCGGGCCAGGCGGCAGCTCCGGGAATGGGTGCCGGACATGGAGACGTTCTCCGAGAGTGTAAGCCTTTGCTGCCTTTGCTTTCTCCCGGGGCTGGGGCTGGGGGGGCGAAGGGTCGCCGGCCCCTCCCCAGGGCCCCGCCCGAATCAGTCGGCTGCCCAGATGTTGCTAATGGGTGGGGGGGGGAAGAAGGTTCGCTTTTGATTTAGCCGGTGCTCTTAAAGCTTCCCTCCTTCTTTCCTTTTTCTCCTTCCCGTCTTCCTTTCTTTCCCCCTCTGCTCCTCCTTCCCTTCTTCTTCCCTCCTCCCCTTTCCCCTCTGCTCCTTCTTCCCTTTTCTCTCCACTCCTCCTTCCCTTCCCTTTCCCCTCTTTCCTTCTTCTTTCTTTTTCCTCCTTCCCGTCTTTTTCCCCCTTCCCTTTCCCCCCCTCTGCTCCTTCTTCCCTCCTTCCCCCTTTCCCTCCACTCCTTCTACCCTTCCTTTCCCCCTCTTCCCTTCTTCTTTCCTTTTCCTCCTTCCCGTCTTTCCCCCCTTCCCTTCCCCCCCCCGCTCCTTCTTCCCTTCTTTCCTTTTCTCTCCACTCCTTCTTCCTTCCCCTCTTCCCTTCTTCTTTCCTTTCCCCGCTTCCCGTCTTCTTTCCTTTTCCTCCTTCCCGTCTTCACCTTCTTTCCCCCCCTTCCCTTTCCCCCCTCTGCTCCTTCTTCCCTCCTTTCCCCTTTCCCTCCACTCCTTCTGCCCTTCCTCTTCCCGTCTTCTTCTCTTCTTCCTTTCCTTCTTTCCCACGTTCTTTCTCTCTTTCAAGCCAAGGATGGCTCTCTTAAGGCCGCACTCGGGACACCCTTCTGCCTCCCTGCTTTTTTAAAAAAAAATAATAAATCCCCAGAATTTGGCGCGGGGGGGGTAGGTTGGGGGGAACCTGTGAAAGAGTTATCCCCGTGCTCTGCCAGCTGGGGATGATGGGAGCATTGCCGAAGGTGGAGGGGGGAAATTAGTGCCAACCATGGAGGATTAATGGGGGCTCTAAGAGCCAGGAGGCAGATCCTGTGCCAGCTGAGAATCAGGGCGCAGCAATTCCTTGGCCTCTTTGAGAGTAAATTATGGCATTTACACCTCTAGATCTCCTGAGCTATCTCCCCAGGCCCCCCCCTCTCCCGCCCCCTGCTGCTCTTGAACCCAAGACCGGGAGCCCCTGAGCCACCATCCAAACTCAGGCATTGACAGGGAGGATTTTCAGCGACTTTTCAAGAAAGCCGAGTTTCTGAGCTGAATTCTTGGACTTGGTCATTGGCAGTTGACCCGCGGAGAGACCCCAAGGCTGATGCTGTTCCCTGGCTGTGGTTTTTGTTATTGACGGATTGATATCTAACCTTTATTATTTTGTTTATAAGTAACTCCAGGCGGTGAAACCGCCCACCACCCTCTTCTTCCTCCTGTTTTGCCCACAGCTACCCCCCCACCCCCTTGCTTGCGTCAGGCTGGACATTTCTCAATCCTGCGAACAAAGCGATTGGTCATGAAATTTTATTTTGTTTCCCCCCCCCCCCGTCCTTTGAAATGCAGAAATCGCTGTAAAATGTTTATCTTTTTCCACAAGGATACAGCTTGGCAGTGAGGGTTTATATATAGATTGACGTGGAAGAAAGGTGGAGGCATTAACGCACCCCAACATGCATTCAAGTTGCGTCGTTGTTTTTTTTCCCCTTGTGGGTGGAAGTTGCCAAGGTTAAAAAAACACCAGGCTAGTTGGAATTCACATTTTCCTTTTGGGTGGAAGACACACACACACACACAAACAAATAAAAAATAAAAACTGAAATGGATTTGGGTGTGTGGCTATATCCGCACAATAATATTAAAGTCGGCTTCTTTGCGAGGGAATGTGGCCGTGTGAAGCCAGCTCACTAAGTTACTGGGTGTTTTCGCTGCTGTTTGTAAATGTAGAAAACTGGCGAATCGGGTAAAAAAGTTAAGGGCGGTCTTGTGAATGTAGCCTCTGGGTTGTGTTGCTTTGACTTGCCTCCGGAAGTTGTGGGTGCTCCATCAATGGACGTTTCAAGAAGAGACTGGACAACCGTTTGTCTGAAATGGCATAGGTTCTCCTGCTTGGGCAGGGGGCTGGACTAGAAGACCTCCAAGGTCCCTTTCAGCTCTTTTATTCTGTTATTCTGCCTTCCTTCCTTCTCCATCCCGGGAGGTTTTCAAGAAGAGACTGGGCAACCATTTTTTTTAAATCCCATTTATATCCCGCCCTTCTCCGAAGACTCAGGGCGGCTTACAATCTAAAGCACAAACCAATGTGCTTAGCAATAGCCTTCATTCTATGTATATGCCTGCTTATTAGGGCTTTCGCCCCCCCCCCCCAGCGGCATTTTTACAAAGTCAGCTTAATTGCCCCCCAACAATCTGGGTCCTCATTTTACCTACCTGGGAAGGATGGAAGGCTGAGTCAACCTTGAGCCTGGTGGGACTCGAACCTGCACTAATTGCAGGCAGCTGGTGTTACTTGAGGAGGCATTAGCCCACTGCTCCACCAAGGCTCTTGTTTGGAATGGTAGAGGGTCTGGACTAGAACAGGGGTCCCCAACCTGTGGGCCATGATATTGTCACAAGGGTTTTGCAAAGGCTTGAAAAAATGTTATTTTAACTCTTGAGTTAAGTCTTGGGGGTCCATGGCCATGGTTGATGGCCGCAAAAGGTATTCAGAGGGGGTCATGGTGAAGAAAAGGTTGAGAACCTTTGGACTAGATGACCTCCAAGGTCCCTTCCAACTCTGCTATTCGGTTACAGGTGGTCCTCGACTTACAACAGCTCATTTAGTCACCGTTCAAAGTTACAACGGCACTAAAAAAAGCGATTTATGACCCTTTTTTCACACTTATGACCGTTGCAGCATCCCCGTGGTCAGGTGATCAAAATTCAGATGCTTGGCAACCGACTCGTATTTACGACGGTCACAGTGTCCTAAGGTCATGTGATTCTCTTTTGGGACCTTCTGACAGGCCAAGTCAACGGGGGAAGCCAGATTTACCTAACGACCGTGTTGCTAACTTAACAGTGATTCGCTTAACCACCAAGGCAAAAAAGGTCGTAAAATGGAGCAAAACTCATTTAACAAAGGTCTCTCTTGGCAACCCAAATTTTGGGCTCCATTGCGGTCGTAGGTTGAGGACTGCCTGTATTCTCTTGGTATTCTGTATTCTGTGTAGGGGGTTGGACTAGAAGACCTCAAAGGTCCCCTCCAGCTCTATTTTGATTGGTTGATGGGTTGTTTTGCTTACGCCGTTGGTCCGTCTGACCTGCCAGAGGAGAAGCTGGAACTGCTATCCAAGTGTCTTTCTCTGCTTGTAGCAAACTGGGAGTTAGGTGGGCTTTGGCAGAGATGGAGACGCACAGCTGACGTTTGATGCATCCTGCAATTCCCTTCACGCAGCCTCATGGCTTGGGGCAAGCCAGCTTTTGCTCAGGGATGGGCCGAGGATGGCACCCTGTCAATCAGAGCCCCTGGGGGGGCAAAGGGCATCTTTTAAGGCCGCGATGAGAGGCCTGGCCTGCTGCTGCTGTTCTTGTTATGAAGAAGGGTCTGAACGCACCGGGCTGGTTTATTCTGCGCTTTGGGGTTACCCAAAAAAGTAGAAAGGCGAAATTATCTCCCTTATTATTCTTAGGGTTGATCATGCAGCCGGTCGGATGTTCAGGCTGGATTTGGCATTTTTATCCTCCTACTGAGTTGTTGTTGTTGTTCATCGCACAGTCAGCCAGATGTTCAGACTGGATTTGGCATTTTTATCCTCCTGTTGAGCTGCTATTTATTATTATTATTATTATTATTATTATTATTATTATTATTATTATTATTATTATTATCATTATCATTATCATCATCATCATCATCATCATCATCATCATCATCATCATCTTTTATTCATTAAACATGAACCTCAGTCAACTAATAACAATAATAATAAAGTTTGAGGGACATCATCATCATCATCATCATTATTATTAATCATCATCATCGCACAGTCAGCCAGATGTTCAAACTGGATTTGGCATTTTTGTCTACCTATCGAGTCCTTACCAAGGACCTGGGATAGGCAGATGTGGATGTTGGATGGTATTCCAGCAGGATGGAAGCAGTTCCTAGTAAGGCCGCCTTTTGCAATTGACTGATGGCGAATTTGTCAATGCCGATGATGGTGTCCAAGTGGTGCTCCAGCTGTTTTGGGATTGTGCCCAAGGCACCTATTATTATTATTATTATTATTTATTAGAAGAGGGAGTTGATTTATTCTCCAAAGGACCAGAGGACAGGACGAGAAGTAATAGATGGAAGCTGATCAAAGAGAGATCTGCGCTAGAATTAAGGAGAAATTTCCTATCGGCGAGAACAAAGAATCAAAGGATAGCTTGCCTTGCAGATCCCTGGAGGTTTCCAAGAAGAGATTGGACAGCCGTTTGACAGTCATGGTATAAGGTCGCCTGTCTTAAACGGGGTTGGACTAGATGACCTCCAGGGTCCCTTCAGCCCTAGGATTCTCTGTTCTGTCTGTTTTTAGAGGAGACTGACTTGGGGCTGGGTACCTGTTCTTGAAGGCAGGCAGGAAAAGTAAAAAAAAAACCAACTTCCACCAACTTGATTTCCCCCCCCCCCGACCTTTCTTGCTGCCGTTGTTAAGCGAATCGCTGCCGTTGTTAAATTAGTAACTCCGTTGAATCTAGCTCCCCCATTGACTTTGCTTGTCGGAAGGCCGCAAAAGGGGACGCTGCGACCGTCATAAATACGAGTCAGTTGCCAAGCCTCCGAATTTTGATCATGTGACCCTGGGGGATGCTGCAACGGTCGTTAAGTGTGGAAAGAAACAGTCATAAGTCACGCTGTTGGGACTTTGGTCAATAAACGGACTGTTGCAAGTTGAGGATTACCTGTATTAAAATCCCTGGTGTCCCTTTTCTAGGTTTCTCCATTACTTGTAAAGAAATCACCTGCATTTTCCTTCCAGGTGAGAATTGCCAATATTCTGGGGGGTCTGGGGACCCCTGTAGCTTATCCCCAAAGAGACGCAAAATTAGGGGTGATTTCCTCCAGAGAGGAGGGGTGCAAACTTGCCCTGCCTTATGTCTGAAGGCAGATTGAGGAATTAGCTCGCAAGAACATGCAAACCGCCTCTCAAAATCCTCTGTTCGCTTTGCAGTTGGGGAGATTTTCTCCAAAAGGGGTCTGGGAGAAGGGAAAATCCTTCCGTAGGAATATGAGCAAATAAAGAAATAAAGACAATCCGAGAAATTGTTCACCGTTCTGCCGGAATTCCTGGGGATTTCCTAGAAAGGAAGATTTCAAAGAGTGTTTGTCCAACTTGTTCTCTTTAAGATGGGCGGACTTCAACTCCCAGAATTCCCCAGCCAGCCCATGCTGGCTGGGGAATTCTGGGAGTTGAAGTCCGCCCATCTTAAAGTGACCAGGTTGGAGAAACATTGGATTGAGAATGAAAAGCAGCATTGTCAATAAAGTTGCTAGTAAGTGCAGGGACACCTCACCCGCCCCCCCACCCAGGAGAAAAATCCCCAAAATTTCTGCTTTGAAATAACTGGGAATCCAGGGCAGTGACCGTTGCTTTGAAAGGCCTAAGCACCTTTTGCAAGCCCTAAGCCTGACCGGGAGGTTTCGCTGGGCCAGGAATGAGCTACGCTGTTGAAAGTGAATTTCAAAAAAACTTAGCTAATTTGGGGACTTAAATAAATTCTCTCTCTCTCTCTCTCTCTCTCTCTCTCTCTCTCTCTCTCTCTCTCTCTGTGTGTGTGTGTGTGTGTGTGTGAGAGAGAGAGAGAGAGAGAGAGAAAGAGAGAGGGGGAGAGAGAGAGATGGGGGTTTTGTGGGTGTTATTATGCGGTGGCTTTTTTAAATGTGAAAAGGTCACCTTCCAGTACAGAAGGTATATATGCATTTGAGGAAAGGAAAGAAAAAAGAAGAAAAAGAGGGAGGGAGGGAGGGCAGGGAGGAAAGGAGAGAAGGGAGGGAGGGAAGAAAAGAAAGGGAGGGAGGAAAAAATAATAGTTTGTTGGTCCTTGGCGTTGTGGTGAAAGCTTTCTATTCTTGACAGAGGAATTGTGTGTCCAGATCCTTGAGGGGCTGGGCCAGAGTCCTATCACAGGCCTGTTTCTAGTGGGGGGGGGTGCAGGGGGCTCCCAACATTCAGCCTCTCAGCCCCTTTTTCTCCCCTACGGACTTTCTATACAGTCGTCCCCGACTTACGACCGCAATCGAGACCAGGAATTTCCCACTGCTAAGCAAGGCGGCTGGTTAAATATGCCGCGCCTGATTTTAAAACCTTTCCCTCCCCCCCGCACGGTTGTTAAGCGGATCGCTGCGGTTGTTAAGTGAATCACAGGGTCGTTAAGTGAATCGGGCTTCCCGCCCGTTGACTTGGCTTGTCGGAAGCCGGCCGGGAAGATCACAAAGGGTGAGCAGGTGACCACCACCCCCCACCCACCCCCCCAGACACCGTTGCAACCGTCCTAACTACACGCCGGTTTCCAAGCGCCCCAATTTTGATTGCCGCGACGTGGGGAATGCTGCAAAGGTCGTCGGCGCGAGGGATAAGTCCTAAAAAGTCGCATTTTTGCACTGCCGTCGCCATTTCGGACGGTCGCTAAACGAATGGCCGGAAGCCGGGGACCACCTACGCGTTGGCAAATCCCAGCTGCGGCCTCTCCGGATCGCTTTGCCACGGACGCCGCCCGCTGCGATTCTGTCTCTTCTTTTTTACGAAGCAAGGAAAGAAGATGCCGCCCGTCTTGGACTTTGGAATGGAAAGCCGGGCTTTGCCTGCCTCGGAGCCCCCCCTCCCCCCCCCCCCGCCGTGCCAGCCTCCTTCCGTCCCGCTGCTCTGGGCTGAAGCTCCCGGCTTGCGGCCCAGGGCAATTATCGGCTGACACGCCTGCAAATCAAAGCTTAATTGATGGGTGTGAGCAGCCTGGCGAAGGAGCTGAAGGGACGGGGAGGCCTAGCGGAGGCGGGCATCGCCCTGGATCTGGCTTAAAAAGCAGAGGGCCTTCGGAACGGGGTGGAAAGGAATGACTCGCGTGCCAAGGGTGCGGGTCTGTACGGGTGTCGCCTAGGGTGTGTTGAAATGCGTGTGGTGTACGCGGGCACTTTTGAGAGCAAGCCACTCCGTTTCATTGTTCATGTCTGCCGTTGTGCCCACAGTAAAAGAAAAAAAGGCAATAAAGGGTATCCATCCCAGGCTGTCTGCCAGGAGTATAAATCTTCCCCTTCCCCTCCGTCCAGTCAGAAGCTGAAGAAGCTTCTTGGGTGAGAAGGGAAACGTCTTCAAAGACAAGGCTCCAAACCCCTTTGCACTACTCAGGACACAGACAAACCTCCAGGCGGCCTCAATGACCCTCTAAAAAGGATGCAAATGACCAGCTCTCTGCAAGGAGTATAAATCCTTCCATTCCCCTCCATCCGGTCAGAGCCGAAGAAGCTTCTTGGAGGAGAAGCGAAATGTCTTCAAAGGAAAACAAGAAAAGTCCAGTTGCCTCCTGAAAAAAAAACACCTTTGGGATAACCACGACCTGGATGATGGAGAATCTCCACAGGCATTTCCCGTCCTGGAGGTTAACCAGGATTGGCTCTGCCTAGCTGATCGATGACCGATCTTAGTTACTCACCTTCCCGGGTACAACCGGTCTAGAGAAAAGAAGGACGAGGGGGAGGGGGACATGATAGTAGTCTTCCAGTATTTGAGGGGCTGCCCCAAAGAAGAGCGGGGGGGGGGGTGTCAACCTATTCTGCAAAGCGCCTGTAGAAGGCTGGACGAGAAGCAATGGATGGAAACTCATCAAGGAGAGAAGCAACCTGGAACTAAGGAGGAATTTCCTGACAATTAACCAGTGGAACTGCTTGCCTCCAGAAATTGTGGGTGCTCCATCACAGGAGGTTTTTAAGAAGAGACTGGACATCCATTTGTCTGAGATGGTATAGGGCAGGGGTCTTCAAACCTGGCCCTTTTATGACTTGTGGACTTCAACTCCCAGAATTCCTCAGCCAGCTTGCCTGGCTGAGGAATTCTGGGAGTTGAAGTCCACAACTCATAAAAGGGCTAAGTTTGAAGACCCCTGGTATAGGGTTTCCTGCCTGAGCAGGGGGTTGGACTAGATGACCTCCAAGGTCCCTTCCAACTTCATTATCTTCTTCATCATCATCATCATTATTATTATTACCTTTCAAGAAATTGCCAAGAATGTGTGAAGGAATGTGACGCCTCTGCAAAATATCTGAGGAGCTTAGCTACAAGTAGGCCTCATCTTATAGCAGTTCATTTAGTGACCATTCAAAGTTACAACGGCCCTGAGTAAAGTGACGTGTGACCATTTCTCGCACTTAAGGCCCTTGCAGCATCCCCGATGGTCACGTGATCAAAATTCAGACACTCAGCAACTGACTCGTACTTACGACGGTCGCAGCGTCCCAGGGGGGTTTGTCACGTGATCTCCTTTTGCGACCTTCTGACTAGCAAAGTCAACGGTGGGAAGCCGGGTTCGCTTAACGACCACGTCACTAACTCAACAACTCCATAATTCAGTTAACAATTGTGGCAGGAAGGCTCGTAAACTGGGGCAAAATCCACTGAACAACAGTGTTGCTTAGCAACATAACTTTGGGGCCTAATTGTGGCCGTAAGTCAAGGACTGCCTATATTTGATTGATTGATTGACTGATTGATTGATTTAGAAGGACAATTAGTCTGTAATTATTTGCCTGCAATTAGGCTTGACTGAAAGGGGGGGGAAACGAAGCTGGGGGGGCTTACCCATGATGCTTCACTGTGCAGTTTGGCATGTGTGTCTGTGTGTGTGTGCACGCGCGCGCACAGGTGTGCATTTTCGCTTCCCTGTATCACAACTGTATGCTTTGTTGCGTGAATTCCTGAGCTGGTGGGAATCAGCCTCGTGGCCATGTGGATTCTGTGCGTGAAAACGAATTTAATTGGCGCCCCCAAAATGCAGAGGGAGGCCTGGGACCCCCGAGAATGGACCCCCAGGCCCAGGACGGCCGTAGAGAGACCCTCTGCAGCCTTTGGAGTAAAACCTCCCCAAATGCCACCAGCATCTTCCTGCAGAATGACTAATAAGATGGAAATGAAGTGAGCCCCTTCCCACCCCCACTGCGTTTTTCCGTGTGTGTGTGTGTGTGTGTGTGTGCACCCGGGCCTAAAAGTGCTTCCTTAGCAGATCTAATTATCTTTGTGAATTGCCGTCTGTTCTAAAACTGTGTCCTTCTGTCAAGATGGCGCTTGTTCAGGAGGAGAGGCTGGCTTTGGTGGGGGGGTGACGGGCTGAGCAGCAACAGATTGGGGGAAGGGGAGGGGGAGGGGAAAGGGGGGGCAGGATGTTAGGGGTTAAACCTGGTTCCTTGGAGGAGAAGCTAGTTGGGGTGCTTCAAAGAGATGAAGGCTGGAGTTATTGGTGTAGGTCAAGGGTAGGCAACCTTGGCTCTTTTATGACTGGTGGACTTCAACTCCCAGAATTCCTGAGCCAGCAGGGGGGAACTGTGGCCCCTTCATGACTGGTGGACTTCAACTCCCAGAATTCCTCAGCCAGCATGGCTCAGCTTGGAAACCTCTCCCTTTCCCCTCAGCATGGCTGGCTCAGGAATTCTGGGAGTTGAAGTCCACAAGTCATAAAAGAGCCCAGGTTGCCTACTCCTGGTGTAGGTGAAGAAGTGTTGATATCTACCCGACGTCAGGAATGGAAGTTGGGTTTGAGATTTTGAATGTGGTCCTTGGTGCTCTCCGAGCTTGGTTGTTTCCTTGCAGACGTTTCATGACCCAACTAGAGAACATCATCAGTGCTGGAAGGGACTGAGGTTTATTGAATGGAGGAGGAGGAGGAAGAAGAGAAGGAGTAGATAGATAGATAGATAGATAGATAGATAGATAGATAGATAGATAGATAGATAGATAGGCAGGCAGGCAGGCAGGCAGGCAGGCAGGCAGGCAGACAGGCAGACAGGCAGACGAGATAGATGAGAGAAATTAAATGGATAGCTAGAGGATGGATAGATAGATAGATAGATAGATAGATAGATAGATAGATAGATAGATAGATAGATACAAATAGACGGTAGATAAAAAAAAGAAAGAGAAAGGAAGGAAGGAAGGAAGACAGACAGACAGACAAACAGACAGACAAGCGAGATAGATGAGAGATAAATTGGATGGATGGATGGATGGACGGACGGACAGGCAGACGAGAGATAGATGAGATAGAGAAATTAGATGGATAGATAGATAGATAGATAGATAGATAGATAGATAGATAGATAGATAGATAGATAGATGAGAGAGATAGAGAAATTAGATGGACAGACAGACCGACAGACCGACAGATCCTGTCTCCAGAAGTTGTGGCTGTTTCATTGCTGGAGGTTTTCAAGGAAAAATGTGATCACCATTTCTCCTGAGTGCCGTAAGGTCTCTTGCTTTGAGCAGGGGGTTGGACTAGAAGACCCCTGAGGTCCCTCCCAGCCCTGGCATCCTAGGACTCTTCCCTTCCTCCTCCTCCTCCCCCCTCCCCCCCCAGTGCTGGGAGAAGATTGGATAATTGCAAGTTAGACCGTTGTCCTGGCGTCAGCTTTCTTCTTGGCTTCCAGCCCCTTCATCTGCCTTTCCTGCTGTTTCAAACTTTCAAAAGCGGAGCCGCCCAGAGCTGGGGAGAAGACGGGCGGCTATGTAAAGGCTCCGAATTAATAAATGAGTAAATAAAAGTCCCACATTGTCCGCAAGCCCTTTGCAGGAGCGAGGGAAGTGGCCAGGGGTGGCGTGGTTGGGGATGAATGGAACAGGATGAAGCCCTGAGCGGGCAGGAAGAGAACACCCGCCTTACACCGTAGTTGCCATGGGGATTGTGTGCATGTGGGTGTCCTGTTCAGCTGGAGGACTCGGATCTGCTGCCTCCATCCCTCCTTCCCGAACCAAGGTGGAAGGGACCCCAGAAGATGCTCTAGACTAGAGGCTGAGAGAGGGAGGGGTAAATCGGCCTCGGGTGGGTCTCCTGCAAAAAAAGAGGTTGAGACTCTCGAACAGCAGTCTTCCAACTTGGCCCTTTGATGACTTGTGGACTTCAACTCCCAGAATTCCTCAGCCAGGCACGCTGGCTGAGGAATTCTGGGAGATGAAGTCCACAAGTCATCAAAGGGCCCAGTTGGAAGAGCCCTGAAACAGAGCAATAAATCAATAAGTCTGGGGTTAAAACCAGAGTCGCCATACCGCCATTAGAAAAAATATATATGGAAGATTGGGACGGTATGGGAACCTCTGCCCTGGGGAGGGGGTTGGACTAGATGACCTCCAAGGTCCCTTCCAGCTTTAGGACTGTGTGAATGAAGAGAACCTGTTGCAATTTCTCCTTAGGCCCCAATGAGGATCACTGTAGTAAGAGTAAAAAGGTAAAGGTAAAGGTTCCCCCGCACATGCGTGCTAGTCGTTTCCGACTCTAGGGGCCGGTGCTCATCTCCGTTTCAAAGCCGAAGAGCCAGCGCTTGTCCGAGGACGTCTCCGTGGTCATGTGGCCGGCATGACTAGATGCCGAAGGCGCACGGAACGCTGTTACCTTCCCACCGTAGCGGTCCCTGTTTTTCTACTTGCATTTTTTACGTGCTTTCGAACTGCTAGGTTGGCAGAAGCTGGGACGAGTAACAGGCGCTCTTCAAACTTGGCCCTTTGATGACTTGTGGACTTCAACTCTCAATGCTGGCTGAGGAATTCTGGGAGTTGAAGTCCACAAGTCATCAAAGGGCCACGTTTGAAGCCCCCCTGGACTTCAACTCCCAGAATTCCTCAGCCAGGCATGCTCTCCGGCTTCTGCAGAGTGTCGCCTTAGGCCAGGAGTAGGCAACCGCTGACTGAGGAATTCTGGGAGTTGGAGTCCATGAGTCATAAAAGAGCCGAGGTTGCCTAGCCCTGCCCTAGGCTGCATTAATAGAGAGAGAGAATGAAGTTCACATGAAGTGTTAATACCCCCTTTATAATGCATTTCGTTTCAGTAGGTAAGTTAATAATAATAATAACAACAACAGCAACAACAACAACAACAACAGCTTCAGAATTCAAACAGACAAGCCCCTGCCAGATAACACCCCGGACTTAACAATTGTCGGTAAGAAAGACAAATAAAGTCTGGATAGTGGACGTGGCAGTGCCTGGAGAGAGCAGAATAGACGAGAAAGAACCGGAGAAGATAACAAAATGCAAAGACCCACAAATAGAAATAGAAATAGATTGTGGCAAAGGCAAGCAAGGGTAGTAGTACCAATAGTAATAGGCGCCTCGGGTGCAATCCCAAAACAACTGGAGCACCACTTGGACACCATCATCGGCATTGACAAATTCGCCATCAGTCAGTTGCAAAAGGCGGCCTTACTAGGAACTGCTTCCATCCTGCGACGAGATCTGGAATACCATCCAACATCCACATCTGCCTGTCCCGGGTCCTTGGTAAGGACTCGATAGGTAGCCAAAAATGCCAAATCCAGTCTGAACATCTGGCTGACTGTGTGATGATTAATAACAACAACAACAACGATAATAATGTTGGAAGGCACTTCAAATATCGACAGTTAATTGTTAACTTCCAACATCAACAGCTTGGGCAGAACGAAGGACGTAGAATAACAGAGCTGGAAGGGGCCCTGGAGGTCTTCTAGTCTAACCCCCTGGTCAAGCAGGAGACCTTAGACCGTTTTGGACAAATGGCTGTCCAGTCTCTTCTTAAACCCCCTCCCTCTCCTATAAAGGCAGACCCACATTAAAGCGACATTTTCCCCATGCCGCAAATTCCTCGCAAACGTGTGTGTTCTCCTTGGGGATGGCAACCTGTTAGATTCTTCTTGGGACATCTGGATGCTTTGCTCTTTCACCTGAGGCTGTAAGTTTCCCCAGGGAAGTGGGAGATCTCCGCCTGTCTGGCAGAAGACCCAACAGGGAAAGCAGCCTCTGGGTCGGCCCACTGTGGAGGGGGACATCGGACACCCTCCCCCCAGATCTTTTTACATCTCCCCCTCCCCATCTTCCAGGCGCAGCGGCTCTGGGACTGAAAAGGGCAGGAAGGACCCTCCTCCGTCTAAGGGGCTGCTACAAAGAAGTGTGTGCATGTGTGCGTGCGTGTGTGTGTGTGGGGGGGGTTGTCCACCTGTTCTCCAAAGCCCCTGAAGAAGGCAGGACAAGGAGCAACAGGTGGGAATTAACCCCCGGAGAGAAGCAAGTTGGAATTAAGGGGAAACTTCCTGACAGTGAGGACAATTAACCAGTGGAACTGCTTGCCACCAGAAGTTGTGGGTGCTCCATCGCTGGAGGTTTTTAAGAACAGATTGGACAGCCGTTTGTTTGGAATGGTCGAGGGTCTCCTGCTTGAGCAGGGGGTTGGACTAGATGACCTCCGAGGTCCTTCTGCTCTGGGAATTTTGCAGCCAGAAGCCTTTTAGCTAGACTTTTTCCTCCAGAACATTCATTCATTCATTCATTCAAATTTATATGCCATTTATATCCTCCAAAATTTAGCTTGCCTCTTTCTTTCTTTCTTTCTTTCTTTCTTTCTTTCTTTCTTTCTTTCTTTCTTTCTTTCTTTCTTTCTTTCTTTCTTTCTTTCTTCTTCCATTTATATGCCAGTTATAGCCTCCAAAACCTCTTTCTTTCTTTCTTTCTTTCTTTCTTTCTTTCTTTCTTTCTTTCTTTCTTTCTTTCTTTCTTTCTTTCTTTCTTTCTTTCTTTCTTTCTTTCTTTCTACCATTTATATGCCAGTTATATCCTCCAAAACTTCCTTCCTTCTTTTTTCAATCTTCCTTCCTTCCTTCCTCCCTCCCTCTCTCTGTTCCTTCCTTCCCGCTTATTCCCCTCCCTCCCTCCCACCAGTTATATCCTCCAAAACCTCTCCCTCTCTCTCAACTTGCTTTTCAAACCCGCAAACCATTCAAGCATAAACCCCAGAGTTTTTGCACTCTTGCATCCTCACACGCATACACAGAAACACACACCGAGAGACACACACACACACACATCCACCCACCCAATAATTATCCTCCCATGAAAAAAAAAAGATCCCTCAGGCAGACTATTAGCGCAGCCAGGCAATGCGCTGATTAGCACCTGACTCTGCATCCTGGCAGATTCGGGAGGGCAGAGCCAGCCTGGCTGCAGACGGGGAGAAACGGGGAAAGGGGTGCGAAGGCAAGATGCCAACCAATCAGAATAGAGCTGGAAGGGACCTCGGAGGTCTTCTAGTCCAACCCCCTGCTCAGGCAGGGAACCATTTCAGACAGATGGCCATCCAAGTCTCTTCTTAAAAGCCTCCAGCGATGGAGCACCCACAACTTCTGGTGGCAAGCAGTTCCACTGGTTAATTGTTCTCACTGTCAGGAAATTTCTCCTTAGTTCCAGGTTGCTTCTCTCCAACCTGAGAGAGCAACAGGACTGGCTTCCTTGCATCCCGTACAGGTAATCCCCGACTTACGACCGCAATGGAGCCCCAAATTTCTGTTTGCTAAGCGAGACAGTTGTTAAGTGAGTTTTGCCCAATTTCATGACCTTCCTTGCCACAGTTGTTAAGCGAATCATTGCAGTTGTTAAAGTAGTCAAATTGTTATTAGGTGTATCTGGATTCCCTCAATGACTTTGCTGGTCAGAAGGTTGCAAAAGGGGATCCTGGGACTCTGCGACCGCCATAAATACGAGTCGGTTGTCCAGCATCTGAACTTTTATCACGTGATCACGAGGATGCTACAAATGGTCATGTTACTTTGTTCACTGATGTTGTAACTTTGAATGGTCACTAAATGAACTCTAGTCCACCCCCCTGATCAAACAGGGGACCTTAAACCAGTCTAGACAGGTGGCTGTCCAATCTTTTCTTAAGAACCTCCAGTGATGGAGCACCCACAACTTCTGGTGGCATGGAGTTCCACTGGTTAATTGTTCTAACTATCAGGAAGTTTCTCCTTAGTTCCAGGTTGCTTCTCTCCTCGATGAGTTTCCATCCATTGTTTCTTGTCCTGCTCTCTGGTGCCTTGGAGAGGAGAGTAGAGTAGAGTAGAGGAGAGGAGAGTAGAGTAGAGTAGAGTAGAGTAGAGTGGAGTGGAGTGGAGTGGAGTGGAGTGGAGTGGAGTGGAGTGGAGTGGAGTGGAGTGGAATGGAATAGAATAGAATAGAATAGAATAGAATAGAATAGAATAGAATAGAATAGAATAGAATAGAATTACAGAATACAATAGAGTAGAGTAGAGTAGAGTAGAGTAGAGTAGAGTAGAGTAGAGTGGAGTGGAGAGTGGAGTGGAGTGGAGTGGAGTGGAGTGGAGTGGAATGGAATGGAATGGAATGGAATTAGAATAGAATAGAATAGAATAGAATAGAATAGAATAGAATAGAATAGAATAGAATAGAATAGAATAGAATAGAATAGAATAGAATAGAATAGAATTACAGAATACAATAGAGTAGAGTAGAGTAGAGTAGAGTAGAGTGGAGTGGAGTGGAGTGGAGTGGAGTGGAGTGGAATGGAATGGAATGGAATAGAATAGAATAGAATAGAATAGAATAGAATAGAATAGAATAGAATAGAGCTGGAAGGGACCTTGGAGGTCTTCTAGTCTAGCCCCCCCACTCAAGCAGGAGGACCTATACCATCTCAGACAAGTGACTTTCTAGTCTCTTCTTAAAAATCTCCAGTGATGGAGCGCCCACTATTTCTAGTGGCAAGGAGTTCCGCTGGTTCATTGTCCTCACTGTCAGGAAGTTTCTCCTCAATTCCAGCTAGCTTCTCTCTTTGGTCAGTTTCCAACCATTGTGTCCTCGTCCTTCCCTCTGGTGCCTTGGAGAATAACGTGACCCCCTCCTCTTCTTTGTGGCAGCCCCGCAAATACTGGAACGCTGCTATCATGTCTCCCCTATTTCTTCTTTTCTTTAGACTAGCCGAACCCAAGTCCCGCAGCCATTCTTCGTACCTTTTAGTCTCCAAGCTAAATAGTTTGCCCCCCTCTTCTTTGTGGCAGCCCCTCAAATATTGGAAGACCCACGTCTCCCCTTACTCCTTCTCTTCCTTGTTGTTGTTGTTGTTGTTAGTTGCGAAGTCGTGTCCGACCCATCGCGACCCTATGGACAACGTTCCTCCAGGACTTCCTGTCCTCTACCATCTTCTGGAGTCCCTTTAAGCTCATGCCTCCTGCTTCAGTGACTCCATCCAGTCACCTCCTTCTCTGTCGTCCCCTTCTTCTCTTTCCCTCAACCTTTCCCAGCATGAGGCTCTTCTCCAGTGAGTCCTTCCTTCTCATTAGGTGGCCAAAGGATTTGAGTTTCAGCTTCAGGATCTGGCCTTCTAAAGAGCAGTCAGGGTTGATCTCCTCTAGGACTGACCGGTTTGATCGCCTTGCAGTCCAAGGGACTCGCAGGAGTCTTCTCCAGCACCAGAGTTCAAAGGCCTCCATTCTTTGGCGCTCAGCCTTTCTTATGGTCCAACTTTCACTGCCACACATTGCAACTGGGAAGACCATAGCCTTGACTATACGCACTTTTGTTGACAGGGTGATGTCTCTGCTTTTTAGTGTGCTGTCTAGATTTGCCATGGCTTTCCTCCCGAGGAGCAAGCGTCTTTTAATTTCTTGGCTACAGTCCCCGTCTGCAGTGATCTTGGAGCCCAGGAAAATAAAATCTGTCACTACCTCCATTTCTTCCCCATCTATGTGCCAGGAATTGAGAGGGCCGGATGCCGTGATCTTGGTTTTCTTAATGTTATGTTTCAACCCAAGTTTTGCACTCTCCTTCTTCACCCGCAACAAGAGACTCTTTAGTTCTTCTTCACTTTCTGCCATTAGAGTGGTATCATCTGCGTATCTCTTCCTTAGACCTGACATACCTAACCCATCATCAATCACTGAGCGTGGTGTTGTCCTTGGAGAAGGTTGCCTGAAAAGTTCTCCGCAGGCAAGATCAGATCCAGACAAGCGAGCCTGGTCACATTTTCCTGCTATTCTCCGAGCGGTGGGTGGAGAATGACCCTTTGCTTGGGGAAATGCGCTGCTGACCGTCATTTCGAATCCGGTCCCCGGCCTCCTTGGCAAAGGAGACTGTGCAAAAAAAAACACACAACCCACTTTTTTTTTCTTCTTCTTCTTGGTACATTTCCTTGTCACCCATCTGCCTGTCGGAGGAAGTGTCGAAAAGGCATCCAGCCCTTCTTGATGGGCTCTGCTTCCTGACCTCTGGACCTCCTCCGGCCACTGTTTCCTGACCCATCGGGGAGTCGTTGGGCTGCCCCAAGTGGGTGCAGGAAAACAGGAAAAACTCCCTTTCCCCCAAAGTTAAAATACGGGGCGGGGGGGGCGGAAAGAGAGAGAGAAAAAATTTACAGGTCATCCTCAGCTTACAACAGTCCGTTGAGTGACCGTTCAAAGTTTCAACGGCACTGGGGGGAAAAAACGGACTTGTGACTGTTTATTTCCGGGGTTTGTTTTTTTTTAGTTCCCTCGTCTCTCCTTGGCGCACGAAAGCAGAATATCCCAAACAGGACTGTGATAACCAGGTTTAGGAAAAGCGTTTTTTCCCACTTGCCCACTTGGAAAAAGGGGTTGGACTTCAACTCCCAGAATTCCCCAGCTGCGTCGAAGCTATGTCAAGCCTGACGTTGAGGCAAGATTTAGGCTTGGTCAGACTTGACAATTCTGAGAGAGGCAGACTTCCCAGAATTCCCCAGCTGCTCTAAGGCAGAATGTGCCAAACAGGACTTTAATGCAAGGCTTGAATAGATCAGTTGAATAGAATAGAGCTGGGAGGGACCTTTGAGGTCTTCTAGTCCAGCCCCCCGCTCAAGCAGGAGAACCTATACCGTCTCAGACAAGTGACTGTCTGGTCTCTTCTTAGAAACCACAGTGTTTTTCAAACTTGGTCACTTGAAGAGGGCTGGACTTCAACACGATGGCTTGGGAATTCTGGGAGTTGAAGTCCACCCCTCTTTAAGTGGCCAAGTTTGAAAAACACTGACACTTCCCCAGATTCTTTTTGGAATTCTGGGATTCAGCAGACTCCAGGTTTTCCGCTGAGGATTCTGGTCATCCATACCTCTGGGTGTACCAGGTAGTCCTTGAGTTACGACCACAATTGAGCCCAAAATTTCTGTCGCTAAGCAAGACATTCGTTCGGTGAGTTTTGCCTCATTTCGCCACCTTTTCTGCCACGGTTGTTAAGTGAGTCAGGCAGTTGTTAAATTAGCCAGATGGTTGTTAAGGGAATCCGGCTTCCCCCACTGACTTCGCTTGTCTGAAGGTCGCAAAAGGGGATCACACGACCCCGGGACACACTGCAACTGTCCTAAGTACGTGGCAGTTGCCGAGAGTCAAAGTTTTGATCACGTGACCCTGGGGATGCTGCGATGGAGGAGGAGTGTGAAAAACGGACTCTTTTTTCAGTGCTGTTGTAACTTCCAACAGTCACTAAATGAGCTGTTGTAAATTGAGGACTATCTATAGTCAGGCTGATGAAGGCCGACTTACATTAACCTATGCTGGAGGCTGACCTACATTAACCCATGATGAAGGCTAGCTTACATGATCCCGTACTTTCTTCTCCTTTTCTCTGCCTTTGCCATCAATAGGCAAACTCCTGAATTAATCATCATCATCATCATCATCATCATCATGAGGACCCAGATTGTTGGGGGCAATTAAGCTGACTTTGTAATAATGCCGCTTGGGGGTTGTGTGAAAGCCCTAATAAGCAGGCATATACATAGAATGAAGGCTACTGCTAAGCTTGTAAGCCGCCCTGAGTCTTCGGGGAAGGGCGGGATATAAATGGAATTAAAATTAAAAAAATTAAAATTAAAATTAAATCATCATCTGCGCCTTTATGGATGAAATGTGTAACGGTGATACCCATTGTCATCGGGGCACTGGGAACTACGTCCAGAAACTTTGCAAAATGCATCAAGAAATTGCAGCTTCCTGCAATAACTCCAGCAAAGCTACAAAAAACTGCGCTACTCGGAATATCTTACATTTTAAGGAGATACCTGGTTGATACCAAGGATGCTGGCAGCAACCCATGTCAACCATTGGTGCCAGTCAATTGGAGTGTTCAGTTGACTGAGTTTCATGTTTTATGAATAATAATAATAATAATAATAATAATAATAATAATAATAATAATAATAATAATAATAATAATAATAATAATAATAATGTTGGAAGGGTCCTTGGAGGTCATCTAGCCCAACCCCCTGCTCAGGCAGGAAACCCTATATACCATTTCAGACCAATGGCTGTCCAATCTCTTCTAAAAAAACTTCCAGTGTTGGAGCATCCACATCTCCTGGAGGCAGGTGGTTCCACTGGTTAATTGTTCCAACTGTCGGGAAGTTTCTCCTTAGTTCCAGGTTGCTTCTCTCCTTGATTGGTTTCCATCCGTGGCTTCTTCTCCTGCCTCCTTCGGGCGCTTTGGAGAATAGCCTTAATGAAGGTGCAATTAAGCCACCCATGCAACGGTCCTTAAACCTGCTAGTTGAGATCTTTTCCCAAAGACGTCGTAAAAAATAGTGGGACACGGGGGCTGCCTTTCTCTAATCAGGGCGATGAGAACCCTCTGCCCGCAGCGCCACGTCTTCGCTGAAATTTGCTTCCGGACGCTGAAATTCCCGGGGTTGCCCAAAGCTGGTTTTGCGCGACGATTGGAAGAAGCCAGAGAGACTAGGGTTTTTTCTTTTTACCCAATTATTGGCATCTTCTGCAAATGAAAAGTCAATTAAGGAGAACATCTACAGGCTGAGTAGCTTCGGTCCTTGATTTCAGTGCAGGGACTACTCGGGAGCAAGTCCCACATTTAGAGCCATCTCGGAGGGTTGTTTTAAGTTATCGGTGAGGAAATGCTTTTTTTGGGGGGGTTGACTTTAGAGGGCCGTGAACTCGTTGAGCGAGCTCCTGAGAAAACGAGAACCTTCTGAAATGGTCCACTTGCATATTTTAGCCCCCTCTTTTGACCCTCCAAGAATGGAGATGGAGTTCCTGGTTGGTCCTGGTGGTGCCCATGGACTAATTGATTGATTATTATTAAGTCACAGTTGACTGTTAAGAGACGACATCTCCAGGAGGATCTGTCCCTAACATGGTCCTTCAAGTCTTCCACTGGTGTCCCCATTGCCATTGTCCCCATTGTGACTGAGTTCCTCAACTGTTCTTCTCCTCTCCCCATCTTATTGATTGATGACTGTGTGCCATCAAGGTGTTGTTGACTTCTAGCAACCACATAGATTTTCTCCATCTCCAGCCTGGTCTGTCAGGTTCTCCAACGTCACATCTCTTGCCACTGTCACTGGGTCCATTCACTCCTGGTGGTCTCTTCCTTCCAACGTTCCTTAGCATTATGGATTTTTCAAGACAGCTGGGTTTTCACATGGCTTGATTATCTGCCATCAGGTCAATTCTTATTGACCACATGGGTTTTCTCCAGGAGGATGTGTCTTCAACCTGGTCCTTCAGGTCTTCTAACCATTCCTCCTTCATCCTTGTAACTCCAGGAGGAGGAGGAGGAAGAGGAGGAGGAGGAAGGGTGGGGGGCAGCTGTGAGGTCCTTGGTGCTTCCTGAGCTGGGTGGTTTTCTTGCAGATGTTTCATGACCCAACTAGGGAACATCATCAGTGCTAGGAGGAGGAGGAGGAGGAGGAGGAGGAGGAAGGAAGGAAGGAAGGAAGGAAGGAAGGAAGGAAGGAAGGAAGGAAGGAAGGAAGGAAGGAAGGACGGACTGTGGGGTACTTGGTGTTCTCTGAGCTGGGTGGTTTTCTTGCAGATGTTTCATGACCCAACTAGGGAACATCATCAGTGCTAGGAGGAGGAGGAGGAGGAGGAGGAAGGAAGGAAGGAAGGAAGGAAGGAAGGAAGGAAGGAAGGAAGGAAGGAAGGAAGGAAGGAAGGAAGGAAGGAAGGACTGTGGGGTACTTGGTGTTCTCTGAGCTGGGTGGTTTTCTTGCAGATGTTTCATGACCCAACTAGGGAACATCATCAGTGCTAGGAGGAGGAGGAGGAGGAAGGAAGGAAGGAAGGAAGGAAGGAAGGAAGGAAGGAAGGAAGGAAGGAAGGAAGGAAGGAAGGAAGGAAGGAAGACTGTGGGGTCCTTGGTGCTCTCTGAGCCTGGTGGTTTTCATGCAGATGTTTCATGACCCAACTAGGGAACATCATCAGTGCTAGAAGGGAGGAGAAGGAGAGGGAGGGGGGGAGCGAGGAGCCCTTGACACTCTCTGAGCTTGGTGGTTTTCTTGCAGACTAACTGTATAAGCCCTGGAGATACGAGGCTTGTCTCGAGCTAATTAGACTTGTTAGAAAGAAGATTGTGGCTTTAAAAAAAAAAATTGAATTGTTGCCCTCTGGCTGTAAACCACTCTGAGCCCTGGATGGAAGTGCCTGGCCTTTAAATAGCGGAATGAATGGATGAGGGAGCGAGCCAGACCTGCTCTTGGCCAAGATGCTGGGAAAGTGCCTCTCTCTGCTGTTACACATCCATCTTCCACGGATTTCCACATAAAAGGTGGCATTCAGCTCCTTCGGCTGCAGCCTTTGGTAGCGACCTCCAGGCATTCCGGAATAACGAGCCGGGGGGGGGGGGGAGGTTTGCCATGGAGAAGCACTGTTTAAATGCCACGGATCCAAGAAAGCAGCGGGCTGATGCGCGAACAGGAGACGGAGATGCTAAAGAAAGAATACTGGATTTATTTTTTACAACGGGGAGAGGGCAAAAACTGGGGGATGGAAACAGCTGTAAAATAAACATGTGGAATAACAGAATTACAGAGTTGGAAGGGACCTTGGAGGTCTTCTAGTCCAACCCCCCTGCTCAAGCAGAAGACCCCACACATCCATTGCTGGAGGTTTTCCAGAAGGAATCGCATAACCATTTCTCTGGGATGGAGTAAGGCCCCTGCTTTGAGCAGGGGTTGGACTAGAAGACCTCCCAGGTCCCTTCCAGCCCTGGGATTTTAGGATTCTATGGACTCAGTGATTTTATGAGACAGATAAGGTACATAGGATAGACAAACAGGGAAATGGATGGATGGATGGATGGATGGATGGATGGATGGATGAAGATAGATAGATAGATAGATAGATAGATAGATAGATAGATAGATAGATAGATAGATAGATGGATGGATGAAGATAGATAGATATAGATAGATAGATTAGATAGATAGATAGATAGATAGATAGATAGATAGATAGATAGATAGATAGATAGATGAAGATAGATAGATGAATATGTATGAAGATGGATAGATAGATAGATAGATAGATAGATAGATAGATAGATAGATAGATAGATAGAGTGGATGGATGGATGGATGGATGGATGGATGGATGGATGGATGAAGATAGATGAATATGTATGAAGATGGATAGATAGATAGATAGATAGATAGATAGATAGATAGATAGATAGATAGAGGGAGGGAGGGAGGGACGGACGGACGGACGGACGGACGGACAAACAGACAGATAGATGGGGGTTAGACTAGAAGACCTCCAAGGTCCCTTCCAGCCCTGGGATTTTAGGATTCTACGGACTCAGTGATTCTATGAGATAGATAAGGTACATAGGATAGACAAACAGGCAAATGGATGGATGGATAGATGGATGGATGAAGATAGATAGAAAGATAGATAGATAAATAGATAGATAGGTAGATAGATAGATTAGATAGATAGATAGAGATAGATAGATAGATAGATAGATAGATAGATAGATAGATAGATAGATGGATAGATAGATAGAGTGGATGGATGGATGGATGGATGGATGGATGGATGGATGGATGGATGGATGAAGATAGATGAATATGTATGAAGATGGATAGATAGATAGATGAAGATAGATAGATAGATAGATAGATAGATAGATAGATAGATAGATAGATAGATAATAGATGATAGATAGATGGAGGGAGGGACAGACGGACGGATGGACAAACAGACAGATAGATGGGGGTTAGACTAGAAGACCTCCAAGGTCCCTTCCAGCCCTGGGATTTTAGGATTCTACGGACTCAGTGATTCTATGAGATAGATAAGGTACATAGGATAGACAAACAGGCAAATGGATGGATGGATAGATGGATGGATGAAGATAGATAGATAGATAGATAGATAGATAGATAGATAGATAGATGAAGATAGATAGATAGATAGATGAAGATAGATAGATGAATATGTATGAAGATGGATAGATAGATAGATAGATAGATAGATAGATAGATAGATAGATAGATAGATAGATAGATATAGATAGATAGATAGATAGATAGATGAAGATAGATAGATAGATGAAGATAGATGAATATGTATGAAGATGGATAGATAGATAGATAGATAGATAGATAGATAGATAGATAGATAGATAGAGTGGATGGATGGATGGATGGATGGATGGATGGAGATAGATATGTATGATGGATAGATAGATAGATAGATAGATAGATAGATAGATAGATAGAGGGAGGGAGGGAGGGAGGGACGGACGGAGGGAGGGACGGACGGACGGACGGACGGACGGACAAACAGACAGACAGACAGACAGACAGACAGACAGACAGACAGACAGACAGATAGATGGGGATTAGACTAGAAGACCTCCAAGGTCCCTTCCGGCCTAGGATTCTATGGATTTTTTGCTTCCTTGCCTGGGGGAGGAAAGAGACCGTAGCAAAATGGCCCAGGGTCCAAACCGCAAAGCAAACTGAGCTGCGCAAACCAAAAAAAGAAGGGAAAGAGACGGGGTTTGGAATCAAAACAGCAGAAACAATTCTGCAAAGTGAACAAAAGACTGAATGAGAAGCTGCCTCTTTCTCTGTCGTTGTTGTTGTTGTCGAACAACCAGGGGGGAAAGCAGAGCGCGCGTCCAGCTCCCAATAACCTACTTTTAATCAGGGCAGAGTGATTCTTGCCAGCCTTCTTTTTTCCCTCCAGAACACGTTCGCCCTTTTTAATTTATTTTCCTGGATCCGCCTGCCGTGTCCTCTTGTTCTTCGGCCGTGGCTGTTCTCAAGGGCCAGGAGCTCGCAAAGTGTCTGTCCTGAACTTGTTGCGTTCCCCACCACACTTTCTCCTTTGGTGGCAAGCCGAATCTTGCCGAATCCGGCTTCTGTTTGTGGGGCAAAGCTGGGACTTTTGAAGGGCCAGCCAAGTCCATTATTATTTTATTTATTTATATTTAACCTTTCTGGACCTCCCACCTCCCTCAAGGTTTGTTACACTGTCACCCAGATGTTCAGGCTGGAAGATTTGGCATTTTTGTCCACCTTTCTAAGGACCTGGGATGTGCGGGTCTGGATGTTGTGTGGTGCTGAAGGCATCTTGGCAGGATGAACACGGTTTCAAGTAAAGCAGCCTTTTGCCATTGTTTTAACAGAATAACAGAGTTGGAAGGGACCCTGGAGGTCTTCTAGTCCAACCCCTGGCTCAAGCAGGGGATCATCTCTCAAGGAGAGAAGCAACCTGGAACTAAGGAGAAACGTCCTGACAGTTAGAACAATTAACCAGTGGAACAACCTGCCTCCAGAAGCGGTGAATGCTCCAACACTGGAAGTTTTTAAAGAAGAGATTGGATAGGGTTTTCTGCCTGAGCAGGGGGTTGGACTAGATGACCTCCAAGGTCCCTTCCAGATTCTATTCTATTCTATTCTATTCTATTCTATTCTATTCTATTCTATTCTATTCTATTCTATTCTATTCTATTCTATTCTATTCTATTCTACTTTAATTATTCTATTCTATTCTATTCTATTCTATTCTATTCTATTCTATTCTATTCTATTCTATTCTATTCTATTCTATTCTATTCTATTCTATTCTATTCTATTCCGCTATTATTATTCTATTCTATTCTATTCTATTCTATTCTATTCTATTCTATTCTATTCTATTCTATTCTATTCTATTCTATTCTATTCTATTCTATTCTATTCTATTCTATTCTTGTTATTAAAGTTGGTTGCACCATCAGCCAGATGTTCAGACTGGATCTGGCCCTTTTGTCCACCTGTCCACTCCTTCCCAAGGACCTGGGAGAAGCAGAACCTGGTGTCTGATAGTGTTAAAGGGGGTCATCGCAGGATGTCAGCTGTTCCGAATCAAGCTGCCTTTTGCAACTGATTGATGGTGAATTTGTCAATGCTGATGTTTGTCACACAATCAGCCAGATGTTCAGACCTGATTTGACATTTTTAAGCACTCATCAAGTCCTTCCCAAGGACCTGGAATAGGCAGATGTGGATGTTTGGTATTACCCTGTATGGAAGTGTTCCGAGTCAAGGGTCCTTTTGCAACTGATGGAGGGATGATTGATTTGTCAATGCTGATTGTGTTCAAGAGATGCTCCAGATGTTTAGGAATTGCACCCAAGGTGTGTCTTTGACTATTGGCACTATGTTTGCTTTTTTTAATTAATTATTTCAAACGAAATCTCTACCGTATTCATCTCCCCTACGGGAGTCTAGGGGATTTACAAAAACACCGTAAGCGCATGCAAATGCGTGAGTAAAAACATAGCTTTAAAACTGGATTTAAAGCTTGGGGGTTGGACTAGAAGACCTCCAAGATCCCTTCCAGCTCTGATATCCTGTTAAAAACCAAGTTAAAACCTACAAGTAAAAAATACGTCAGATCAACATTCAAAGGCTAGGAGGTTAGCAGGCCAGCGGCCTGTACAAGTCCCTCATTTGAGCAGGGATAGCGGTTCCAAATTGATGTTAGGAAATTTTAATTAAAGCTTCCAATGAGGGATTAAAAGCGGAATGGCAATCTTAATAATAATAATAAAAAAACGGCAATAAAATCGAGCAGATGGCACCCACCCGAATCAGAAGCCATCTCTTATTACAAAGTACCATTTTGTCTGGATAAAATGTTTTCTGGCCTACCAGAGGGAGGGTAATTGGGGTGCAAGGGCTAGGTGGGCAGGGGGTCAGCTAGCTCCAGCTACCTCACCTCACGACCACAGCTGAGTCCCAAATGTCCGTTGCTAAGCGAGGCAGTCGTTAAGTGAGTTTTACGACCCACTTTACAACCTTTCTTGCCACCGTTGTTGAATGGTTGCATTGTTAAGTTAGTAAGACGGTTTGTTAAGTGAATCTGGCTTCCCCATTGGGTTTGCTTGTCAGAAGGGGATCCTTCTGATCTCGGGCACTGCAACCGTCCTATGTACATGCCAGTTGCCAAGCCTCCAGATTTGGATCCCACGATCACACGGGAATGCTGCAACGGTCATAAGTGTGAAAAACGAGTCATAGGTCACTTTTTTCCAGTGTCTTTGTAACAACCGTGTGACTCCTTTAACCAGCGTGGCCAGGAAAGTCATGAAACGGGCAAAACTCAAAAATGGTCAGTCTCGATTGTGGTTGTAAATTGAGGACTAAAAAACTATTCCCTTTCTTGGGGCTATTTGCTATTCAGTCCCTGTTTTCCATCCCTTTTCAATGAAGGCCTCTCATTTTGTCTCCTCACAATTTTTAAGTTTTTTTCCCCCTCTCTAATTTCTTTCACTTCCGTCTTTCCCTTTTTTAGGGCTGTTTCCTCCACCATCTGCCCCCCTCCCCCCAAAATTATAATTTCTTCTACATTCAGGATCTCTCTTTCCCTCTCGTCGACTTCGCCGGTTCCCTCCGTTTTAACAATTCAGTCGGGCTTTTCAAGGCGCATTCATTCCTTCGCCATCTGTAGAGACTTGAATAGACGTGCTTAAATTGGGCCTTTGAAAGGAGGAATCTGTCTTCCGTGCCGAGATCCGGCAAATAATCCCGTTTTCATTCATTTCATTCATTCTGAGGGGGGGGGGGAGCTCTGAATGGCCCAATCACGGTTTTTTTCTTCTTCTGTGGGCTCCCGTCTCATTCACACCCATTCATTCCATGTCACTGAACGGGATGTGTTTCGCCCATGTCACCTCCATCTACAACAGGGCTCTTCAAACTTGGCCCTTTGATGACTCGTGGACTTCAACTCCCAGAATTCCTGGGCCAGCCATGCTGAGGGAAAAGGGAGAGGTTTCCAAGCTGAGCCATGCTGGCTGAGGAATTCTGGGAGTTGAAGTCCATGAGTCATGAAGGGGCCATAGTTTCCCCATGTAGGCTCAGGAATTCTGGGAGTTGAAGTCCACGAGTCATGAAGGGGCCACAGTTTCCCCATGTTGGCTCATGAATTCTGGGAGTTGAAGTCCACGAGTCATGAAGGGGCCATAGTTTCCCCATGTTGGCTCAGGAATTCTGGGAATTGAAGTCCAAGGGTCTTCAAACTGGGCCCTTCTAGACCAGGGGTGGGGAACCTGGGGTCTTTTATGACTCGTGGACTTCAACTCCCAGAATTCCTGAGCCAGCCATGCTGAGGGAAAAGGGAGAGGTTTCCAAGCTGAGTCATGCTGGCTCAGGAATTCTGGGAGTTGAAGTCCCCGAGTCTTCAAGGGGCCATAGTTCCCCCATGCTGGCTGAGGAATTCTGGGAGTTGAAGTCCACGAGTCATGAAGGAGCCACAGTTCCCCCATGCTGGCTCAGGAATTCTGGGAGTTGAAGTCCACCATTCATGAAGGGGCCATAGTTCCCCCATGCTGGCTCAGGAATTCTGGGAGTTGAAGTCCACGAGTCATGAAGGAGCCACAGTTCCCCCATGCTGGCTCAGGAATTCTGGGAGTTGAAGTCCAGTCATAAAAGGGCAAAGGTTGCCTACCCCTGCACTAGCTGTAAGTTTTTCAGTGTTGTTGTAACTATGAGCAGTTGCTAAAGAAACAGTTGTAGCTTGAGGACTACTTTTAAGCTTCTGTCTGCTTCTCCCTGCCTATTTCTCAGTTTTGGATTTGCAGGGGACCTGGTCGGTGTCTCGTTTTATGCACTCTGTTTTGGCCGTAAAGGGCACCGGTTCTCCAGCGTCTATCACCCATCCTGGATCGGCAGCTGCTTTTTGCAAAGTTTTACACTTAGGCAGGAAAAATCAAAGGTTTAAGTACAGATTGGGCGAGACCCAGCTTAAAAACCGCAATTGTGAGAGGGACCTTGGAGTCCTAGTGGACGATCGCTTGACCGTGAGCCGGCCGTGTGCAGCAGCAGCCAAAAAAGCTAATACAATCCTGGGTTGCATAAACAGAGGCATAGAAGCAAGATCACGCGAAGTATTAGTACCGCTTTATAAAGAACTTAGTAAGGCCACACCTGGAATGCTGCAGCCAATTTTGGTCACCATATCACAAAAAAAGATGTTGAGAGTTTGGAAAAAGTTCAGAGAAGAGCAACTAAGGCGATCAAAGGCCTGGAGACTAAAATATATTTAAAAAAGCATGCAGGACTTGGGTCTGGCTAGTGAGTCTAAAGAAAAGAAGAAATAGGGGAGACATGATAGCAGTGTTCCAGTATTTGAGGGGCTGCCACAAAGAGGAGGGGGTCAAACTATCCTCCAAAGCACCACAGGGAAGGACAAGAAGCAACCGATGGAAACTCATCAAGGAGAGAAGCAACCTGGAATTAAGGGGAAACTTCCTAACAGTGAGGACAATTAACCAGTGGAACAGCTTGCCACCAGAAATTGTGGGCGCTCCATCACTGGAGACTTTTCAGAAGAGAATAGACATTCACCTGTCTGAGACGGTATAGGTTCTCCTGCTTGAGCAGGGGGCTGGACTAGAAGACCTCCAAGGTCCCTTCCAGCTCTGTCCTATTCTATTTTTCCCCAGACTGACGAACGTTGCAAGTATTTTTGTGAAATGTCATTCTGCTATTTTGAGCCCATTTCTCTCCTCTGTCGGGAGCGTTTTGAAATCTTTATTTCTGTGTTTAGGGTACTCGCTCCCCCCCCGTCCCTCCCCATCAGCATTCCTCCCACCCTTTGGAGGCATGGAGCTACTCCCGGACGTACGCCCACAATTGGAATTTTAAATTGCTAAGCAAGACGGACGTTAAGAGAATCATGCCTAATCACGCAGCCATTTTCTCTCTTTCTCTCTCTCTTTTTTTTGCCCACGGTTGTTCAGCAAATCGCTGCATGTTGTTAAGTGAATCGTGCAGTCGTTAAACGAAGCCGGCTTCCTCCATTAACTTCACTCAGGTGGAAGCCAGCTGGGAAGGACCGGTCATAAGTGCGAGGACTGGCCAGTGCCATTTTAACTTCAAATGGTGGCAAATGGGTGATCATGTGATCCCAGGACACTACAACGATCGTAAATTCTGATCACGTGACTGTGGGGAATGCTGTGAGAGTCAGGAGTGCGAGGACTAGTTGTAAGTCACTTTTCCCAATTTCGTCGTAACCTCGCACTGTTGCTAAACGAAGGGTTGTGAGTCGAGGACTCCCTGTAGGGCTTATAACAGTGTTGAAAGATCCAAGGCTGTCATTGCAGCCCCTCAGAGCCCCTTCTGTGAGGAGCATCACACAGCCCTGTTTAGGGGCTGGGGGATTCTGGGAGCTGAAGTCCCCCCATCTTAAAGCATGCTGGCTGGGGGATTCTGGGAGTTGAAGTCCATCCATCTTAAAGCATGCTGGCTGGGGGATTCTGGGAGTGGAAGTCTGTCCATCTTAAAGCACGCTGGCTGGGGAATTCTGGGAGTTGAAGTCCACTCCTCTTAAAGCACGCTGGCTGGGGAATTCTGGGAGTTGAAGTCCACTTAACTTAAACCATGCCAGCTGTCTGTCCATCTTGAAGCACGCTGTCTGGGAAATTCTGGGAGTTGAAGTCCACAGGTCTTCAAGTGGCCACATTTGGACCCCCCTGCTCTAGATATTGCAACTATTCCTTATGACCACAACTGAGCCCAAAATTTCTGCCGTTAAGTGAGACCTTTGCAAAGTGAGTTTTGTTCCATTTTGCCACTTTCCTTGGCACGGTTGTTAAGTGAATCGCCGCAGTTGCTAAGTTACTCGCCCGGTTGTCAAGTGAATCTGGCTGCCCCTGTTGACTTTGCATGTCAGAAGGTCGCCAAAGGGGATCACGTGACACCCACCCCATCTCCCGGGATCCTGCAAACCGTCATCAGTATGAGTCAGTTGCCAAGCATCTGAATTTTGATTACTGGGATCCCGCGACTGCCGAAAGCGTGAAAAACGGTCCGAAGTGCCGTTGTAACTTCGGATGGTCACTAAACGAAGTGTTGTAAGTGGGGGACGTGCTCTCCTTTCTTTGCTTCTCTGCGGGGTTTTCTCCCTGGCGGAGAATTGCTGCTGCCTGACCGGATCGGCTGTCCTCAGATCTGGAAATCCTTCATGCCTGGATAAAATCGTCGCTCTTGGCTTTTACGCAATTGCCACAAACGGGCTCTGGCTGCAAAAAGTATCCCGGCTTTTTTTCGGAAAGGGCGACAACTCCGCAGCGCACCGTTCTTCGCCTCGGATTTTGGGGGAGAAACGGTAGAAGTTCGATCTGTTTTCTTGGTTTCCTTCCAGGGTAGCTGAGTACAGACTGGAGGATTTATTTATATCCCGCCTTCCTTGTTTTTATAAATAACTCAGGGCCACAAACAGGCAAAAAAAAAAAAGATTCTTTTCTGGTGTTATTTTCCTCACAAAGGCCAACCTGTAAGTTGGGCTGGGCTGGGGGGGAGGGAGGGAGGGAAGGGCCCAAAAGCACCCGGCTGGCTTTTATGGCTAAAGCTGGACTAGAACTCACCACCTCCTGGTGATTGGCCCAAAGGCACCCAGGCAGATTTCATGCCTAAGGCGGGACTAGAACTCACTGTTTCCTGGTGATTGGCCCAAAGTCAGCCAGCTGGCTTTCATGCCTAAGGCGGGACTAGAACTCACCGTCTCCTGGTGATTGGCCCAAAGTCACCCAGGCGGCTTTCATACCTAAGGCGGGACTAGAACTCACCGTCTCGTGGTGATTGGCCCAAAGTCACCCAGCTGGCTTTCATGCCTAAGGCGGGACTAGAATTCACCATCTCCTGGTGATTAGTCCAAAGTCACCCAGCTGGCTTTCATCCCTACTGTAAGTGGAGACTAGAACTCATTGTCTCCTGGTGATTGGGCCAAAGTCACCCAGCTGGCTTTCGTGTCTAAGGTGGGACTATAACTCACCGTCTCCTGGTGATTGGCCCAAAGTCAACCAGCTGGCTTTTGTGACTTAAATCGGCACTAGAACTCACCGTCTCCTGATTTCTAGCCGAGCCCCCTGACCAGTGGATTAAACTGCCTCTGTGATCCTCGGCTTAGAAGGGACATTTATTAAGGACCACCATTTAAACCTGACTGCTGAACTTCCTGTTGGTTTTTCTTAGGAAGGACTAAAATATCTGTTTAGTGACCATTCAAAGTTACGACATCACTGAAAAGAGTGACTCATGGTCATTTTTCGCCCTTACGACCGTTGCAGCATCCCCAGGGTCAGGTGATCAAAATTCAGGTGCGGTGGCCACTGACTCATATTTATGACGGCTGCTGTGTCCTGGGGTCCCTGCGATCCCCTTTTGTGACTTTCTGACAAGCAAAGCCAAAGCCAGATTCACTTAACATCCTTGTGACCCACTTAACAACTGCAGTGACTTGCTTAACAACTGTGGCGCAACACTCGCTTAAGAACTGTCCCGCTTAGCGACAGAAATTTTGGGCTCAATTGTCGTCGTAAGTTGAGGGCTCCCTGCATTGGACAGCCTGGTAGCCCAAAGTGTTTAGCGCAGGATGTGAATAATGAGATTGGACACAGATGCTGGGAATTCATTTTATTTTAAAACTTTCGGGGCTGCTCTTCTCCAAAGCAAGGAAAACAAACGTTTGAAAATCACGATTTCACATTTTAAAGAAAGAACAGCTGCTAAAAATGTGTAGTGTGAAGACAATAAACAATAGAGTAGTAAAAAAAAACACCACCTGTAGTAGAATTTTAAAATTGGACTGCAGGGAGGTTTGTCCCTGTTCTCATGAAAGTCAATACCAAAAGGAAGGAAGGAAGGAAGGAAGGAAGGAAGGAAGGAAGGAAGGAAGGAAGGAAGGAAGGAAGGAAGGAAGGAAGGAAGGAGACTGAAAGAGGGAGGGAGGGAAGGGAGAGAGGGAAGAAGGAAGGAAGATTGAAAGAGGAAGAAGGAAGGAAGGAAGATTGAAAGGGGAGGGAAGGAAGGGAAGAAGGAAGGAAGGAAGGAAGGAAGAAGAAGGAAGGAAGGAAGAAAGATTGAAAGAGGAAGAAGGAAGGAAGGAAGGAAGGAAGGAAGGAAGGAAGGAAGGAAGGAAGGAAGGAAGGAAGGAAGGAAGGAAGGAAGGAGATTCACCGTCTTCTACCCTGGGGCCTTAGCCACCAGACCCAACCAAGGGTCCCAACGGGAGCCACCATCCTGAGTTTTAACCCGCTGTATGACCTTGAGATGCCCCTTGCGCAGAGCCAGCCTGGGGAACGGCCTTGAAGGACAGAAGCAAAGAGCTGCGGACCAGGGCCAGCGAAGAGAGGCTGCAGCTGAGGCCTCAGACAGGACCTCCTTAGTCCAAGGAAGACGCCACGAAGGACTGGGGGGGGAGGGGGGACCTTCAGATTTGCAAGGGGGGTCAGGGGGGTCCACCTCTTCTCCAAGGCCCCCCGAAGAAGGCAGGACCAGAAGCAACAGATGTGGAAACCCATCAAAGAGAGAAGCAACCTGGAACTAAGGAGAAACTTCCTGACAGTGAGAACAATTAGCCAGTGGAACTCCTTGCCTCCGGAAGCTGTGGCTGCTCCATCCCTGGAGGTCTTTAAGAAGAGATTGGACGGCCACTTGTCTGAGATGGTGTCGGGTCTCCTGCTTGAGCAGGGGGTTGGACTAGAAGACCTCCAAGGTCCCTTCCAACTCTTGGTCCAGGAAACGTAGCCCTGATCTATCCAGCTTTGGTTTCTCAGCCCGGTCTACCATGCCGGGCTATCTCGGCTTGTCCTCGTCTCCTTTCCAGCTCCGGAGAAATCTGTGGGGCTGGCAGAGGGCTGGCAGAGGTCCTGGGGTGGGTGTGGCGTTGGCAAGCCCGGCTGAGACGCTTGGCAAGGAACTCCTGCTCTGCGTGCCAGCCCTGGTAGCAAAAGAAAAGAAATTATTCTGGCTTCTGGTGACCTTGGCCTTTTGGTGTGGGAGGTCTCCTGGGGATTTTCTACCTGAGAAACAACGGGGTCGGCTCGGCTCGCCACCAGCCCTGACATAGCCGCGGGGAGCAGGGAGATTTCCGCCATTCTGCGAGACAAGGAGGTCTCTGCTCAGAGCCACATCTGGAGAATCACTTCATTTTGCAGGGCAGATGCTGGGATCTTCCCGGCTCGGTGCCATTCAAGGCCCCTTGGCTGGCCGGTGACGTTTACCCTCTTGAGTCGCCAAATGGAAGACATTGGTTGGAAGGAAGCGCCAGGAGAATAATTTGGGGGTTCCAACTGGAGCCGGGCTTGCGGAAGAATAAATAAAAGCTGACCTCCAGGCAGCTGTGAGGAAAGGAGAAACATTTACTCCCCCAAAGCAAAGCGGTTTGTTTGCAAAGAGCGGCAGCCGCAGAGAAATGGGGAACAGCCACGTAGTTTTAGGAGGGGAGCTTGTCCTGGCTGTGGATTCCAGGATGACACTGGAGGGGCAAGTGTGTGTGTGTGTGTGTGTGTGTGTGTGTGTGTGTGTGTGTGTGTGTAGGTATGGCTAGGATGTTTATTGTTTTGAACATGCAGTTCCCCTGGGAGACCTCCTTTAATTAATTCGAGTTGTGTTTACAGACCTTCTCCTTTGATAGGTGGATTAGGTCTGCATAATTTATTTGGAGATAATAATAATAATAATAATAATAATAATAATAATAATAATAATAATAATAATAATAATAATAATAATAATAATATAATGATGATGATGATGATGATGATGTTAATGTTGTTGGAAGGGACCTTGGAGGTCATCTAGTCCAACCCCCTGCTGAGGCAGGAAACCCTATGCCATTTCAGGCAAATGGCTGTCCAGTCTCTTCTTAAAAACTTCAGGTGTTGGAGCATTCACAGCTTCTGGAGGCAGGTGGTTCCCCTGGTTAATTGTTCTCACTGTCAGGAAGTTTCTCCTTAGTTCCAGGTTGCTTCTCTCCTTGATGAGTTTCCATCCATTGCTTCTTGTCCTGCCTTCGGGCGCTTTGGAGACTAGCTTGACTCCCTCTTCTTTGGGGCAGCCCCTGAGATGCTGGAAGACTGCTATGTCCCCCCTTGCCCTTCTCTTCATTAAACCAGACATACTCAATTCCAGCAACCGTTCCTTATACGTTTTATCCTCCAGTCCCCTGATCATCTCCGTTGCTCTTCTCTGCACTCTTTCTAGAGTCTCGACATCTTTTTTTACATCGTGGTGACCAAAACTGGATGCCATATTCCAAGTGTGGCCTTACCAAGGCCTTGTAAAGCGGTATTAACACTTCACCTGATCTTGATTCCATCCCTCTGTTGATGCAGCCTAGAACTGTGTTGACTTTTTTGGCAGCTGCCACACACGGCTGGCTCCTATTTAAGGGATGGTCCACTAGGACTCTGAGTTTGAAAGAAGTTTGAAGAAAAGGTGTCCCCCCCCCCTTTGCTGTTTTTACTTGATTTAATTTAATTTCAGCTTGGCCGTCAACGATCTAGTGGCGATGCTGGCTCTCAGCCCGTGGTGGGCTCTGTTAAGGTTTGAAGAGAAGATGGGGATGGCGGAAAGAATAAAATATTCTGGATGTTTTGAGCACCCTGAATAAAACCACACAGCTATGTTCAGACAGGCAGGGTTTACAGCCAAGGTGCCACTGCAAACCCAGGCAATTGTGTCTTAGTCAATAAACCACGGCTTGCGGGATGTGTAAAGAACAAGCATAGGTAGTCCTTGACTTACAAGCATTCGTTTAGTGACTGAAGTTACTACGGCACTGAAAAAAGTGACTTACGAACGGTTTTTCATACTTAACGACCGTTGCAGCATCCCCATATTCATGTGATCAAAATTCGTAGGCTTGGAAACTGGCATGTACTTATGCCGGTTGCAAGGTCCCATGGTCCCGTGACCCACTTTTGCGACTTTCTGACGCTCAAAAGTCAACGGGGAAAAGTGAGTCACTTAACAACTGGGTCACTAACTGAGCAACTGCAACGATTGACGGCAAGCAGGCCTGTAAAATGGGGCAGACCCCTTTTAACGACCGTCTCATTTAGCCACGGAAATTTGGGGCTCGCTTGTGGTCGTAAGTTGAGGACTACCTGCGTCTGGAGAGAGAGAGGGGGTTGGCTGTAAGAGAGCGAATGGGGAATTGCTGAATATCTTGTGCACTGTTTTTCGTTCCCCGTGGGTTTCTGGAAGAAGGAGAAAGACAATTTCCGTGCTTTGCAAGGTTCGCAAAAAATGGTGCGATAGGAAGTGAGGGAGCGTGTGTGTGTGTCTGTGTCTGTGTGTCTGTTTGTGTGTCTGTGTAAATCTAGGCTGAACAACTCACTGGAGGCTTGTGCTCCACTTGTGGAGGGCTTCACAATGGAACAATGGAGGCGTTTTCGCCACCCGCTCGGTGACTTTCCAAATCCCCACTAATCAGTGCTGACAGATGGTCTTGTTCTCCTCCCTGGAAGCGTGTGTGAATGTTTGTGGGTGTGTGGGTGTGGGTGTGCACACTGCTGCCTACGGAAGATGCTGTCAACAAGTGGCTTGATTTCTTTTTGAACTGATGCCAGGCATAGAAAAAGCTGAAAGAAGAAAAAAAAATTTTTTTCTACATAGCAAACTTGCCTGAAATGGTATAGTAAGGTTCCCCTGCTTGAGCGAGGGGCTGGACTAGAAGACCTCCAAGGTCCCTTCCAGCTTCTATTCTATTCTATTCTATTCTATTCTATTCTATTCTATTCTATTCTATTCTATTCTATTCTATTCTATTCTATTCTATTCTATTCTATTCTATTCTATTCTATGTCTGTTCTGTTCTGTTGTATTCTATTCTATTCTATTCTATTCTATTCTATTCTATTCTATTCTATTCTATTCTATTCTATTCTATGTCTGTTCTGTTCTGTTGTATTCTATTCTATTCTATTCTATTCTATTCTATTCTATTCTATTCTATTCTATTCTATTCTATTCTATTCTATTCTATTCTATTCTGTTGTAATTCTATTCTATTCTATTCTATTCCATTCCATCCATTCCGTTATTATTATTCTGTTCTGTTCTGTTCTGTTTGATTCAATTTGATTCTCTAAAGCTGTGTTTCTCAACTTGGGCCATCTGAGGATGGGGGGACTTCACTCCCAAGAATCCTCTGGCAGGGTTACAAATAGGCAGAAAAACCAGCAGCAGCACAACATATGGCAGGTGCTGGTCTGGAAGCCAGGAGACGGTGAGTTCTAGTCCCTTTGGACAAGGCATGAAAGCCAACTAGGTATCTTTGAGCCAGTCCCCAAACAGACAAGCAGCTGTCCACTCTCTTCCTAAAAACCTCCGGTGATGGATGGAGCACTCACAACTTCTGGAGGCAGGTTGTTCCACTGGCTAATTGTTCTCACTGTCAGGAAGTTTCTCCTTAGTTCCAGGCTGCTTCTCTCCTTGATGAGTTTCCATCCGTTGCTTCGTGTCCTGCCTTTCAGGTGCTTTGGACAATAGCTTGACTCCCTCTTCTTTGGGGCAGCCCCTGAGATATTGGAACACTGCTATCATGTCACCCCTCATCCTTCTCTTCGTTAAACTAGTCATCCCCAATTCCAGCAACTGTTCCCTATATGTTTTAGCCTCCAGCCGCCTAATAGAATGAAGGCTACTGCTAAGCTTGTAAGCCGCTCTGAGTCTTCGGAGAAGGGCGGGATATAAATGGAATTAAAATAAAATAAATAAAAAATAATCATCTTTGTTGCTCTTCTCTGCACTCTTTCCAGAGTCCCAACATCTTTTTTACATCGTGGCGACCAATACTGGATGCAATATTCCAGGTGTGGCCTTACCAAGGCCTTGTAAAGCGGTATTAACACCTCACCTGATCTCGATTCTATCCCTCTGTTAATGCAGCCTGGCACTGTGTTGGCTTTTTCGGCAGCTGCAACACACGGCTGGCTCCTATTTAAGGGATTGTCCACTAGGACTCCGAGATCCCTCTCACGGTTACTACAGTCCTGTCAAGCCAGGTTTCACCTAATCTGTACCTAGACATGCGACCTCTGGTCGTAAAATGAGGACTACCTGCTAGGCCACCGCTGTTCCCTTTTTTCCCAACAGACGTGCTGCCTTTGGTCCTCCACAACGCTGTGACCCTTTGGGGAAATTAATGGCTCACCCCTGTCCTAAATCAACCCCTTCCTGACTCCCAAGGACTCTTTGAGTTGTGACACGAGGGGGGGGGGGAGAACGGGAGGGGGGGGATAGACAAGGCACAAGGGTTGGGGCTCAGCTCTGTGTGTCTTGGGGCCAGTCCAAGCAGGGTGTGATGTTCCAGGCAACGGGAAATCCTTGAAGCGCAGCGCCTGCCGTCCCGGTCAGCATTTGTCCTGGCTGACAGCTGAGCATCAACAGGATGCGGCCTTGACACGGGGCCTTTGTTGCGAGGTGCTTTGTCCGGGAACAGGCTGGACGTGAGCTCCTACAGCCGGACAGGAGGGGGGACGAGGCGGTGATGGATGCGAATCCAAGCCGGAGCAAAGAATTTGCTTTTGCTTTTCTTTTTTTTCTTCCTTTCCTTTCCTTTCCTTTCCTTTCCTTTCCTTTCCTTTCCTTTCCTTTCCTTTCCTTTCCTTTCCTTTCCTTTCCTTTCCTTTCCTTTCCTTTCCTTTCCTTTCCTTTCCTTTCCTTTCCTTTCCTTTCCTTTCCTTCCCTTCCCTTCCCTTCCCTTCCCTTCCCTTCCCTTCCCTTCCCTTCCCTTCCCTTCCCTTCCCTTCCCTTCCCTTTTAAAATACTTCACTGGCTTTTAACAATTCGATTCTTCTTTCTTTTTTTGGCCAGGCTGAGCCTGGATATTTCCAGCCCAACGGCAGTGAAAAATGTGACTAAGGGCCATTTTGTACACTTACAACCGTTGCGGCATCCCTAGGGTCACATGCTCAAAATTCGGATGCTTGGCAGCCGACTCGTATTTATGACGGTCCCCTAGTCCCCTTCTGCGACCTTCTGACAAGCAAAGTCAGTGGGGGAACCAGGGTTCCGCTTAACTGCAGTGATTTGCTTAATGACTGTGGCAGGAAAGGTCGTAAAACAGGGCAAAACTCACTTCGCAGCTGTCTCACTTAGCAACATAAATTCTGGGCTCAAAGGTGGCCGTAAGCCAAGGACTAATCTGTACTGATGTATCGCTATATATCATCGTATATATACAAAGGAAAAAGCTGAGGCTGTAATATTATGACTGTGCTCGATTTACCGCATCTAATTTGAAAATCTGTTTTTCAAACTCAGCTAGTTTATCAAATCCTAGAATCCATGGCTGGAAGGGACCTTGGAGGTCATCTAGTTCAACCCCCTGACCAAGGCAGGAGAACTTATACCATCCTAGACAAATAGTTGTCCAACTTTTTCTTGAAGGCCTCCAGTGATGGAGCACCCAGAATTCCAGGAGGAAAACTTTTCCGTCTATCTATCTATCTACCATTTATCTGTCTGTCTACCTACCTATCCATCCATCCATCCATCCATCCATCCATCCATCCATCCATCCATCCATCCTGTCTGTCTGTCTGTCTATCTATTTATCTATCTACCATTTATCTGTCTGACTTTCTACCTACATATCCATCCATCCGTCCGTCCGTCTCTCCTGTTTGTCTGTCTGTCAAACCAAACGAACATGTGTGTGTGTGTGTGTGTGTGTGTGTGTTTGCGTGTGCGTGTGCGTGCACGGGTGACCTCTGTGCTGTGAATTAGTTTCTCCCTGGATGCCAACTGCTGACTCTGTTGGCCTTCCAGAAATTAGTTAAAATTGAGCCGTCCTGGAGGGAATTAGCCAGGAGAGAAATGAGGCATGCAAAAAGTAGCCATCTGCATTTTTGCAGAGTTGAATTAAGGCATTGTTATGTTTTTAATGTCATTTTTTACTGAGTATGCGGCTCTTAACGGCCAAAAGTCCCTGTGGATTACCATGGGCAGTAGAAAAACGAGTTAAAGCATAAATAAATAAAACGGTACAGTGGGCACAAGAGCATAGAGCAGTGGTTTTTCAACCCTTAGCAGCTTTAGGATGGATGGACTTCAACTCCCAGAATTCCCCAGCCAGCTATAGCTTTAGCTGGATAGGGAATTCTGGGCATTGAGGTCCACACATCTTAAAGTGGCCAAGGTTGAAAAAACACACTGACATAGAGGTTTAGTTCAGCACCTGCAAAGGTCTATCTATTCTATAGACCAGAATTTTTCAAACTTGGCCCTTTGATGACTGGTGGACTTCAACTCCCAGAATTCCTCAGCCAGGCACACGTGCCTGGCTGAGGAATCCTGGGAGTTGAAGTCCACCAGTCATCAAAGGGCCAAGTTTAAAGACCCCTGCCATAGACAAATGCTAAAATTCTGGGACTTAATCCTTGCATTCAGTGCAAGTACTTGCCTGCAGTTGTGTCACAATAAGCCATAATGGACTTTGAGTAGTGAAATGAGTGGCAAATAATAGAAAATATAATATAATGCAAAGAAAAAATAAAACAAAAATGAAACTTAAAGGGATAAAAGAAAATGGAAATGGAAAGTAACAGGAAAGTAAAAGAAAGGGAAAGAAAATGTAAATTGGAATAAAATGTAAAGTAATGAATTATAAAGTGGGAGTAAAAAAAACATTTTCGTGAAATAAAATACAGTGTAAAGTAATAAAATAAAAAGTAAAGTAAAATAAAGAGTAAAATCTTCTGGCCCTGCTCCTGCCATCTTTCCCCTAGCAAATCACCAGCCTTGGCATAAATTTCGTTTATTTATCTGACTTAGATGCCAGCCGACTCGCTCTCAGCCAGTTCTTGAAGATGCCACCCGCGTCTTAGAAGCAGAGGCTCTTCTGCTGTTCATCTGACTCAAAAGCTCACAAATGTAAAAATGGAAGGACACTTTGCTCCCCACAATGGACGGATGGCTGCAAAAAGGGATGGGAGTTAGCAGAGAGGGCTAAATTGGCTGCTTTGTTTAAAGGAAAAAAATCTATTCTTCTATTCTATTCTATTCTATTCTATTCTATTCTATTCTATTCTATTCTATTCTATTCTATTCTATTCTTTATTTCTATTCTATTCTGTATTTTATTATTCTATTCTATTCTATTCTATTCTATTCTATTCTATTCTATTCTATTCTTTATTTCTATTCTATTCTGTATTTTATTATTCTATTCTATTCTATTCTATTCTTTATTTCTATTCTATTCTGTATTTTATTATTCTATTCTATTCTATTCTATTCTATTCTATTCTATTCTATTCTATTCTATTCTATTCTATTCTATTCTATTCTATTCTATTCTATTCTGTATTTTATTATTCCATTCCATTCCATTCCATATTTTCTATTCTATTCTATTCTATTCTATTCTATTCTATTCTATTCTATTCTATTCTATTCTATTATTTATTCTTATTCCTACTCTACTCTACTCTATTCCTATTCTATTCTATTCTATTCTATTCTATTCTATTCTATTCTATTCTATTCTAATTCTATTCTATTCTATTCTATTCTATTCTATTCTGTATTTTATTATTCCATTCCATTCCATTCCATATTTTCTATTCTATTCTATTCTATTCTATTCTATTCTATTCTATTCTATTCTATTCTATTCTATTCTATTCTATTCTATTCTATTCTATTTTCTACTCTATTCTATTCAACCCAAAATCAAAGTTTCTTTTTTTTCCACCTCGAGCACAAAGTCCATGCAGAAACAAAAGTAATTGTCTCTTTTTTTCTTTTATCAAAGCAGTCAATTTAGCCGTCTCTGCTAACTCCATCAACTTTTCCAGCCATTCGTCAATTGTGGGGATTAAAGTGTCCTTCCGTTTTTGTAATCTCGCTGCGGTCAAGATATGTAGCATCCGCAACCTTCAGCCTTCTGAGAGGAAAGGCTGAAGAAGCCTGGGTTAGGCAGCGTTTCTCCATTCTCTGCTCTAAGCAGATTTGGATTCTGCAGCGTTTCCTGGCAGGACTCCTGTCTGCATGATTTTTGAAGACCTTTGATGCTCAGGAAGCTGGTGATTTTCCCCGACATTGACTGGATTTCTGAATTTGTAGGCTCCGGCTTTTCTTGAAGGAAAGGCAAGGACTGGATGAATCGGGTGAATGGACTTTGTGGGATTAAGAAAAACTCAATGCTCTTGTTGGTACCTGTTGTTGGAATGGTAGTTATGACTGACAGAGATGAGAGAGAGAGAGAGAGAGAGATAATAAAAAGATAGATATAGATAGATGATATACACAGACAGACAGAGACAGAGAGAGATAGAGATAGAATTAGAAAGATATAATATAGATAGTTAAGTAGCTAGGTAGGTAAATGATAGAATAGATAGATAGATAGATAGATAGATAGATAGATAGATAGATTAGATAAGATAAGATAGCTAGATGGATGGATAGATAGATAGATAGATAGATAGATAGATAGATAGACGGATGGACGGACGGACGGACGGACGGACAGACAGACAGACAGACAGACAGGACAGGACAGGACAGACAGTTGAGACAGACAAACGACTCAGAGATTTGAAAATGATTAAAAAGTTCAATTTCCATCAATGTGAAGTCTGCTCAAATAATCTATCTGGTCTCTTTTCAGATAGATTATTTAGGATTTGTCTGAAATGGTATAGGGTTTCCTGCCTCAGAAGGGGGTTGGACTAGAAGACCTCCAAGGTCCCTTCCAACTCTGTTAATTGTCTTCTTCTGACTTAAATCACTTCTGTCCCGCAATACCTAGGCTGTGTTTGCCCACTTGATGTGGTGACTGAATTATGCCAGTTTCTGAGCTCGCCAAACACAGGAAGCCATGAAAATTTTAAATAAGCTGAACAGGAGCGTAGCATATTAATGAGAATGGTCGCTGCTTGAAGGACTGGCTGGGTCTGGCCTGGGATCTGGATGCTTCCACAAAGTGCTTTAGTGAGAAAACAAAGCAGCGAAAGAGCTCTTGGTAACTGTTTAAACTCCCTGAAAAGCTCTTGTTTAGCTCGTGCAAATTTGGGAGTTAGTCAAGAAAGAGCGGCAACATTTACTTTGGCAGTCTCTGGTGTCTGAAAGACATTTTCAAGAGTAGAAGAGAGAGAGGGAGATGGGAGAGAGAGGGTGGAAGAGAAAGAGTGAGACAGCGAGGCAGAGAGAGAGAGAGAAAGAAAAGAAAAAGAAAAAGAAAGAAAGAAAGAAAGAAAGAAAGAAAGAAAGAAAGAAAGAAAGAAAGAAAGAAAGAAAGAAAGAAAGAAAGGGACAGAGGGGAAGAAAGAGAGTGAAGAAGGGGAGAGAAAGAGGGAAAGAGAAAGAAAGAAAGAAAGAAAGAAAGAAAGAAAGAAAGAAAGAAAGAAAGAAAGAAAGAAAGAAAGAAAGAAAGAGGAAAATAGAAAGAAAGAAGAAAGAGAAGGAGGGTCCCGAGAGAGTGCAGCTGAATCCAGAGGCTGCCGTGGCTGAAAAAGATAAGGCTGATTTGGGCAGGGGAGAGAGACAGAGAGATTGAGAGAGAAATTGAGAGGAGAGAGGGGGGGGAGAGAGGGAGAGAGAAATTGAGATGAGAGAGAGAGGATTAAAAAGAAAGATTAGATAGATAGATAGATAGATAGATAGATAGATAGATAGATAGATAGATAGATAGATAGATAGGGATGGATGGATGGATGGATGGATGGATGGATGGATGGATAAAGAGAGAAGACAGAGATTTTGAGAGATAACAGAGATGATAGAAGACAGTTGAGAGAGAGAGAGAGAGAGAGAGAGAGAGAGAGAGAGAGAGGTTGAGAGAGAAATGTCAGAAAAAAAAGAACAGAGAGGTGATAGAGACAGACAGCTAGAGAGACAGAGAGACAGAGATAGTAGATACAGAGATTTACAGAGATGAGGCAGAAAGAGAGAATAGAGAGAGATGATAGAGATAGATAGAAAGAGGGAGGCATAAAAGAGATGACATTTTTTCAGAGTTATAACCTTGGCACCTGGCTCCTATTTATGACGGTTGCAGGCTCCTGGGGGGGGTCACGCGATCCCCTTTTGCGACCTACTGACAAGCAAAGTCAAGGGGGAGGCCAGATTCCCTTAACAACCGTGTTGCTAGCTTAACAACTCCAGTGATTCGCATAATAAATGTGGAAAGAAAGGTCGTCAAATGGGGCAAAGTTCACTTAACAGCTGTCTCACTTAGCAACAGAAATTTTGGGCTCAAATATGGTTGTAATTCGAGGACTGTCTGTATTAAATTTCCCTCTTTTCCTGTTGGGGGAGCTTTATTTTTGCTTCTCTTTTGTTTTATTTTTCTCGCTGTGAGTGATTTTACCATCCTTTATCTGGTTGCTAACCACCTAGAACAGGGGTCTTCAAACTTGGCCCTTTTATGACTTGTGGACTTCAACTCCCAGAATTCCTCAGCCAGCGTGCTTGGCTGAAGAATTCTGGGAGTTGAAGTCCACAAGCAGGTTTTTTTTTCAAACTTGGCCCTTTTATGACTTGTGGACTTCAACTCCCAGAATTCCTCAGCCAGCGTGCTTGGCTGAAGAATTCTGGGAGTTGAAGTCCACAAGCAGGTTTTTTTTTCAAACTTGGCCCTTTTATGACTTGTGGACTTCAACTCCCAGAATTCCTCAGCCAGCGTGCTTGGCTGAAGAATTCTGGGAGTTGAAGTCCACAAGCAGGGTTTTTTTTTTCAAACTTGGCCCTTTTATGACTTGTAGACTTCAACTCCCAGAATTCCTCAGCCAGGTGCCTGGCTGAGGAATTCTGGGAGTTGAAGTCCACAAGTCATAAAAGGGCCACGTTTGAAGACCCCTGGTCTATAGCATGTCTTGGTGGGCATCCGTTATAAAGGAAATCTGTCACTTAATCTGGATAGGCCACCCCAACGCCTGTGACTGCTATGGAGTCCCCTCCCCCTGGCTACGCGCGCGCACACACACACACACACACACACACCCCGCCCAGTTGAGTTTTCTAAAAGGGTCATGGTCTCCCAGAAAGGAAACATCCATCACTCCTGTTCTAGCATCCCTGGGATATTCCACCCCCACCACCCCCCCGGAGAAAAATAGAGTGTCATCTCAATAACTTCTCTGATCAATAATGATGATTAACTGCACAGGCTGAACATAATCCCTGTTTTCTCAGGACTGCTCTGCATTCAGCCGGAGTCAGCAATTTCTTTCAGGCCCAGAGCCCGTGGCTTGGTTTGCATGCCGGTTGAGGCTTTCAGAAAAATGAAGGAAGGAAGGAAAGGATGAATGAGTGAAGGCAGGCCAAAGAAACATGTAAAGCTTTGGCGGTTGTCCCCGTGTGATTTTGCACAAGAATTTTATGCCTTCTGAGACAGGAGATTGGCAATGTTAAAAATTGTGTTGAGAGAGAGAGAGAGAGAGAGGGAGGGAGGGAGGAGGATGGATGGATGGATGGATGGATGGATGGATGGATGGATGGATGGATATGGAGAGATATGGAGAGTTGGAAAGAAAGAAAGAAAGAAAGAGAGAGAGAGAGAGAGAGAGAGAGAGAGAGAGGGAGGGAGAGAGAGAGAGAGAAAGAAAGAAAGAAAGAAAGAAAGAAAGAAAGAAAGAAAGAAAGAAAGAAAGAAAGAAAGAAGAGAAAGAAAAAGAGGATTGTGGATGGATGATGGATGGATGGGTAGATAGTGAGTGAGAGAGAGATGCAGAGATATAGAGATGATGGATGGATAGATAGATAAATAGATATAGATATAGATGGATGGATAGATAGATAGTGGATGGATGAATGGATGGATAGATGGGTAAGTGAGAGAGAGAGAGAGAATGAAATACAGAGATATAGAGATGGATGGATGGATGGATGGATGGGGGTGGAGAGAGAAAGAAAGAGATAAAAATGAGACAGAGATCTGTGGGGGCCATTTCAGAGTCCAGGAATCCCCATGGTTGTGCCCAAAGCTGATTCCAGACATGGACGTTATATCATTTGAAGACCATTAATGACCATTGACCATAGATGAGTTTTGGGGTCTTCTCAGCCTAGCAGACAGCTCTGCTTTCCCAGGGTCTCCTATCCAAGGAAGTCGCCCTCTTTCTTCTTCTGAAATCCGTCAGGAGATTTCTTTTTTCAAAAACATGTCAGCAGGGGAATTCTGGGAATTGAAGTCCACATTGAATAGAAGAGAAGAGAAGAGAAACAATAATAATAATAATAATAATAATAATAATAATAATAATAATAATAATAATAATAATAATAATAATAATAATAATTCTCCAGTCCCTGTTATCTTTCTTGGAGGAGAGTACAGACTACCAGAGCTGGAAGGGACCTTGGAGGTCCTCTAGTCCAGCCCCCTGCTCAAGCAGGAGAACCTATACCATTTCAGACAAGTGGCTGTCCAGTCTCTTCTTAAAAACTTCCAGTGTTGGAGCATTCACCACCTCTGGAGGCAGGTTGTTCCACTGGTTAATTGTCCTCACTGTCAGGAAGTTTCTCCTTAATTCCAGGTTGCTTCTCTCCTTGGTCAGTTTCCCACCATCGTTTCTCGTCCTGCCCTCTGGTGCTTTGGAGAATAATGTGAAAACCCCCCCTCTTCTTTGTGGCAGCCCCTCAAATACTGGAACGCTGCTATCGTGTCCCTCCTAGACTGGCCAAACCCAAGTCCCACAGCCGTTCTTGGTATATTTTAGTCTCCGCGTCTTTGATCATCTTAGTTGCTCTTCTCTGAACTTTTTCCAAACTCTCAACCTCTTTTTTGTAGTATGGTGACCAAAATTGGCTGCAGTACTCCAGGTGTGGCCTCACCAGGGTTTTCATTGGGTGTTTGTGCACCTTCTAGCTTTGTTCCCTGGGATGATGTTGGCAACACAGTCGTTTCGCTGTGCTCAGATCCTCCACGAGGAATAGAGAAGTTGGCTGTCAGTTTTGATCTGGGCACCTCAAAGAGTTTTATCTTTATCTTGGAGTAGGTCTTTGACATGTGTTTAGCCCTGGCTGGCTGACCCAGAGGAGAAGGGTGTGAGTGTTGTGTGGCTTTGAAAATGCATCCTGAAGATACACACACGCACACACGTGCACACACACACGCACAATCACAAACACGGAGAAAAACACACAAAGACCCTAAGCTGTGATTTCTTTTGCAAATGTCCACCTGCCTGCATGGACCTGGGGCTCTTTTTTGCAAGCAAAAGGAGAAGAATCCAGCTGATAATGGAATACCAGAGCAGGAAGGGACCTTGGAGGTCATCTAGTCCAACCCCCTACTCAAGCAGGAGACCCTCTACTATTTCAGACAAGTGGCTGTCCACTCTTTAAAAAAAAACCTCCAGTATTGGAGCACCCACAAACTCTGGAGGCAACTGATTGATGGGGGGACATGATAGCAGTCTTCCAGTATCTCAGGGGCTGCCCCAAAGAAGAGGGAGTCAAGCTATTCTCCAAAGCACCTGAAGGCAGGAGAAGAAGCCACGGATGGAAACTGATCAAGGAGAGAAGCAACCTGGAACTAAGGAGAAACTTCCTGACAGTCAGGACAATTAACCAGTGGAACTCCTTGCCTCCAGAAGCGGTGAATGCTCCAACACTGGAAGTTTTTAAGAAGAGACTGGACAGCCACTTGTCTGAAATGGTATAGGGTTTCATGCCTGAGCAGGGGGTTGGACTAGATGACCTCCAAGGTCCCTTCCAGCTCTGGTAGTCTGTACTCTCCTCCAAGAAAGATAACAGGGACTGGAGAATTATTATTATTATTATTATTATTATTATTATTATTATTATTATTATTATTATTATTATTTATTATTATTATTTATTATTATTATTATTATTATCCCGCTTGAGCAGGGGGCTGGACTAGAAGACCTTCAAGGTCCCTTCCAGATTCTATTCTATTCTATTCTATTCTATTCTATTCTATTCTATTCTATTCTATTCTATTCTATCCTATCCTATCCTATCCTATCCTATCCTAATTCTGAATTCTGAATTCTATTCTATTCCATATTTTCTATTCTATTCTGTTCTATTTTTACTATCAGAAAATTTCTTCTTAGTTCTAGGTTGCTTCTCTAATCCTGCTGAAGCCACCAAATCTCTCGTCTTGGGGACAAATTCTTGGGGAGGATTTGAAGAGAAGTTTAATTTATTTATTTGTTAATTACATTTATATGGCCCCCGCCTCACTGTCAAGAGGCTTCAGGCGCTTACAATAGTATACAAACACAATGTAAAATGATAAGTACGTTAAAAAAAACCATCAATGGCATTCTACATTAGTAATTAAAACATTAAAATTAACCCAGAACTTGATACATGACCACAATGGAGTCTAAAATTTCTGTTGCTAAGCGAGACAGATGTTAATTTAGCTTTGCCCCATTTTACGGCCTTTCTTGCCACCATTGTTAAGTGAATCACTGCAGTTGTTAACTTAATCACACAGCTGTTTGGTGAATCCCCCATTGACTTTCCTTGCAGAAGGTCGCAAAAGGGGATCACATGATCCCCGGGACGCTACGACCGTCGTAAATATGAACCAGTGGCCATGTGTTCGAATTTTGATCAGGTGACCATGGGGAAATGCTGCAACGGTCGTAAGTGTGAGAAATGGTCATAAGTCACTTTTGTCAGGGCTGTGGCCACTTCAAATGTGTCACTAAGGACTACTTGTAGTTAATATAAACCAGGGGTAGGCAACCTTGGCTCTTTTATGACTCGTGGACTTCAACTCCCAGAATTCCTGAGCCAGCATGGGGGAAACTTTGGCCCCTTCATGACTGGTGGACTTCAACTCCCAGAATTCCTGGGCCAGCCATGCTGAGGGAAAAGGGAGAGGTTTCCAAGCTGAGCCATGCTGGCTCAGGAATTCTGGGAGTTGAAGTCCACGAGTCATGAAGGGGCCATAGTTCCCCCATGCTGGCTGAGGAATTCTGGGAGTTGAAGTCCACAAGTCATGAGGGGACCAAAGTTCCCCCATGCTGCCTGAGGAATTCTGGGAGTTGAAGTCCACCAGTCATAAGAGAGCCAAGGTTGCCTACCCCTGATATAAACCAAGCCATTCTCCATCCAGGCTTTGTAAATGTCTAGTCCAGAAGCAAAGGGTGGGAACTAATGAAGGAGAGAAGCAACCTGGAACTAAGGAGGGATTTCCTGACAGGGAGAACAATTAACCAGTGGAACAGCCTGCCACCAGACGTTCTGGGCGCTACATCGCTGGAGGCTTTTAAGAAGAGATTTGGATGGCCATCTGTCTGAAATGGTGTAAGGTTCCCTGCCTGAGCAGGGGGTTGGACTAGAAGACCTCCAAGGTCCCTTCTGGCTGTGTTATTCTGTAAATAACAAGGCTGTGGGGTGGTGATGAAGGAGTTTAAGTTAAGTTTAAGTTTATTGAATTTATATACTGCCCTTTTCCCGTAGGACTCAGGGCGGTTTACAAGGTGTTTAAAACATCAATACAATACAAAAATTAAGAAACAATTAAAAATGATTAAATTCAATCCCTGAAGTAAAAATATAAAAACCCCCAATTAAAAACTCTCAGCCTGGGCCAGAGAGCTCAAAGAGCCAGGTCTTCAGGTCCCGGCGGAATGAGCGAAGGTCGGGGGCGGTCCTAAGCTCCGCGGGCAGCTGGTTCCAGAGGGCAGGCGCACCCACTGAGAAGGCCCTGCCCCTGGGTGTTATCCGCCGGCAGTCTTTTACCGGTGGCACCCTGAGAAGGCCCTCCCTGTGGGAGCGCACTGGACGAAGGGAGCTTGATGCCGGCAGCAGGTGTTCCCTCAGATATCCCGGACCCAGGCCATGTAGGGCTTTATAGGTCATCACCAGCACCTTGAATCTCACCCGGAGGGCAACTGGGAGCCAATGCAGCTCGCGGAGTAGAGGTGTTACACGGGAGTATCGGGAAACTCCCATCACAACTCGTGCGGCCGCATTCTGCACCAGCTGAAGCCTCCGAGTGGTCCTCGAGGGCAGCCCCATGTAGAGAGCGTTGCAGTAGTCTAAATGGGAGGTCACGAGCGCATGAGTGACTGTGCGCAGGGCATCTCGGTCCAGATAGGGTCGCAACTGGCGCACCAGGCGAACCTGGGCAAAGGCCCCCCTGGTCACGGCTCCTATGTGGTCTTCAAAATTGAGCCGTGAATCCAGGAGGATGCCCAAGTTGCGAGCCCTATCGACGGGGGGTAACACCTCACGTCTTTCACGATCCCTTTCCCCAGAATCTTTCCTTCCGCCAGGGATATTTGCCGGGATCCAAGGCTGCTTCTCCAAAATGTCAGTTTGCATTTTGTGTGTGTGGGGGGGAAAGTCTTCCATGAAGTGCTTAGCGTTTTATGGGGTGGCTTCCAGCCGGACACCTGAAATTGCTTTGGCAGCAGTTAATTAACCCTTCTGCTTTCCTGGGGAAACCGAGGCAGCGCCTGGCTAAGCAAGATTGGGGTATTTGAGGTCTGTCTTTGCTTTCTTGCCAAGATTGGATCATCCAGGCAGCATCCGGGTGTTGAGTGATTGGCCCAAAGTCCCCCAACCGGCTTTTCTTGTCCAGGGCTGAGCTAGAACTCACTGACTCCTGGTGATTGGCCAAAAGTCACTGAGCCAGTTTTCATGCCTCAGGCAGGACTAGAACTCAGAGCCTCCTGCTTTCTATACCCAGCAAAGGAGAGAAGGGTGTTTTATGGGGTCTGCCTAAAGTGGGACTAGAATTCTCTGTCTCCTGGTGATTGACCCAGAGTCACCCAGCTGGCTTTCATGCCTAAGGCGGGACTAGAACTCACTGTCCCCTGGTGATCAGCCCAGAGTCACCCAGCTGGCTTTCATGCCTAAGGCGGGACTAGAACTCACCATCTCCTGGTGATCAGCCCAGAGTCACCCAGCTGGCTTTGACGCCTAACGCGGGACTGTAACTCACCATCTCCTGGTGATCAGCCCAGGGTCACCCAGTTGGCTTTCATGCCTAAGGCAGGACTAGAACTCACCGTCTCCTAGTGACAGCTCCAAACTCATCCAGCTGGTTTTCACGCCTATAGCAAGACTAGAACTCACCGTCTCCTGCTTTCTAGACTGGTGCTCTAAGCACTGGCTGGGGAATTCTGGGTGTTGAAGTCCGCCTCTCTTAATGCTGCAGAGTTTGAAAAAAAACACGGCTGTCTACGCCTAAACAAGCGTAACTCCAACGGAGTCATCCTTAGTCCAATAAGGTTTTCTTTTTTTTTTTTAATACAAAGTTGGGCCTCGTGGTCTGAAAAGACCAATTTCCTGAACATCCTTCTAGCTATATTACATTTATGGCTTATCAGCCCAGATCTAAACTAATGAAAACTGAATTTGGTGCCTGCCCACCTGAAGAAAGGCCTGGCAAGAATTATGAGCTTGGCTGAGGAAAATAAAAAAAAGAAGAAGGAGGATCTACAAGGCAAGGCAAAAAAGTCAAGATGGCCGCCGGGACCGAGTGCCCGATTATTATTTTTTACACGTATAAAAGTGGCAGAGCCTCCATCACGTAGCTGTGGATGCCATATTGACTTTTTTGACCTCCTCCGGGCACACCTCTGAACAGAAGCAAAGAAAAAGGATACAATATAGTTGTAGAAGTGACTTAGGACCGGTTTTCCACACTTACGACCGTCGCGGCCTCCCTACGCTCACGTGATCAAAATTCGGACACTTGGCAACTGACTCGTATTTATGACAGTTGCAGTGTCCTGGGGTCATGTGACCTCCTGATAAGGTCAAGGGGGTGGGGGGGAAAGCCGGACTGACTTTGCGACCGTGTTACTCAACAACTGCAGTGATTCACTCGAGAACCACCCTTTTACAACGAGGTGGTTCAAATGGGACAGAATTCATTTCCCACCTGTCTCGCCTAGCAACAGAAATTCTGGGCTCAGATGCGGTCGTAAGTCGAGGACCGCCTGCAAAAAAAGCGGAGGCTCTAATGTTCTCATGTTCTACTGCGCTACTAAGAGTCGGACGTCAAAGCCGGCAGGGAGGGGAACCGGATAACAAAAAAAACACACGAGAACTTAATAGACTCCGGCAGGAGGCTGTTCGTTTAATAGCGGGAAAGCAAAGCGTTTGCAATTTGGGGAGCAGGCCCCCCCTTTCTTTCAATTTAATGGTTCACGGGTCGGGAAAATGACATCGCATCAGGGAAGCAGTGGGGAGGCCGCTGAGAAGAGAAGAAAATGGAATAGAGCTGGGAGGGACCTTGGAGGTCTTCTAGTCCAGCCCCCCACTCAAGCAGGAGAATCTACACCATCTCAGACAAGGGACTGTCTAGCTAGCCTCTTCTTGAAAATCTCCAGTGATGGAGCTCCCACGATTTCTGGTGGCAAGCTGTTCCACTGGTTAAGGGTCCTCACTGTCAGGTTAATTCCCGGTTGCTTCTCTCTTTGGCCAGTTTCCAACCGGAAGAGAGTTTGATTGGGGTTCCCTCTCCCAAGGATGGGTACCCCCATTTTCCAACCCTCGAGGGGAAGCGAGAGGCAGGATTTAATCCAGGGTCCACCTGTCGGTTGGGGCAGGGGCCATAGCACAGATTCAAGCCCCCCCACCCCATCCCAGCCAATCCCTGTCCAGAATTTGCCTTTTTCCTTTGCCCCACCCACCCACCCCAGCTCGTCCCCCCTCCCCCAGGAATCCTGCTCATCCCACAAATAGTTCTCCCACACTAATTTTGTCGGTTGCTAAGCAACAGACATCACATCACGGCAACAGAAATTCTACCGGACCATCATTGTACATCGTGCTATAACGATGAACAGAGAGAACAAGCTAGGATCGGCGTGGGAGGAGATGGTGTGTGTGTGTGTGTGTGTTTGTGTGTGTGTGTGTGTGTGTGTGTGTGTGTGTGTATCACAGTTGTTGAAGTGGTGAGACATTCATTGCAAAGGGCACTTTGATTCAAGGGGTCAAAATTGCCCTAGAGCAAGGGTCTTCAAACTTGGCCCTTTGATGACTTGTGGACTTCAACTCCCAGAATTCCTCAGCCAGCATTCTGGGAGTTGAAGTCCACAAGTCATCAAAGGGCCAAGTTTGAAGACCCCTGCCCTAGAGAGTTATTAAGTGATTTTTACATCTGATTTTACAACCTTTCCTGGACTGCGGTTGGTAAAGGAATCACTTTGGTCGTTAAGCGAATCACTGCGGTCCTTCAGCGAAGCCAGCTTCCCCATCAACTTTGCTCGTCCGAAGCCCAGCTGGGAAAGTTGCAAACACACACACACACACACACACACACACACACACACACACACACAGGGATGCTGCAACCGTGGTAAACACAGGCCGGTGGCTTGAATTTTGATCACATGACCGTGAGGAGGCTGTGATGGTCGTAAGTGCGAGGACCGGTCCTAAGTCCCTTTTTTTCAGGGCCGTTGTAACTGTGAAGCGTCACAAAATAAGTCGACCGTTGAAGCATCACATGATCCAAATTCAGACACTTGGGAACTGACTCATAGTTATGACAGTTGAAGCATCTTGGGGGGGTCTCGTGATCCCCTTTTGCAACCTTCGGAGAAGCTAAGTCAACGGGGAAGCCAGTTTCACTTAACAACGGTGATCCTAACTTAACAGGTGCAATGATTCACTTAATGTCCATGGGGAGAAAGGTCTTAAGTAGGAGCAAAACCCGCTTAACAACTGTCTTGCTTAGCAACAGTAATTTTGCTTTGTGATCATAAGTCACCTTGGCTAACATTAAACTTGGTTTCTTTTGGAGGGAATGTGGCCGTGTGAAGCCAGCTCACTAAGTTACTGGGTGTTTTCGCTGCTGTTTGTAAATGTAGAAAAGTGGCGAATCGGGTAAAAAAGTTAAGGGCGGTCTTGTGAATGTAGCCTCTGGGTTGTGTTGCTTTGACTTGCCTCCGGAAGTTGTGGGTGCTCCATCGTTGGACGTTTTCAAGAAGAGACTGGACAACCGTTTGTCTGAAATGGCATAGGTTCTCCTGCTTGGGCAGGGGGTTGGACTAGATGACCTCCAAGGTCCCTTTCAGCTCTTTTATTCTGTTATTCTGCTTTCCTTCCTTCCTTCCTTCCTTCCTTCCTTCCTTCCTTCCTTCCTTCCTTCCTTCCTTCCTTCCTTCCTTCCTTCCTTCTCTCCATCCGGGGAGGTTTTCAAGAAGAGATTGGACAACCATTTGTCTGGAAAGGTACAAGTCCGGGGTGTTATGGGGCAGGTCCTTGTCTGTTTGAATTCTGAAGTCCCAGAGCAGTGTAACTTTATCATTCTCTATGACTTTCTCTATTTTATGATCCCACCAGTTCTCGCTTACAGGCAAATGATATTTCTTGCAGATCTTCCAAGGCACCGTTGTTGCAACTTTGTCGTGCCGCTGCTTGTAGTCAGTCTGCGCGATCTTCTTGCAGCAGCTTACCGGGTGTTGTGATTCAGGGTCAGCCTGTGGGTTCGGCAGTTGGGTCGGACGACTCAGAGGAGGAGGAGGAGGGGGATGTTGAAGAGCTTGTTGAGGGGGTTGGACAGCTTGATGAGAGTCCTCAGCCAGGCCCCTCTCACCTGGTCACGACGCAGACCCAGCTGTGTGAGCCTGACAGCGTGGATGAAGATGACCCACAGCTGGCCCTGTTCAAGGACGCCCGACGCAGGAGGCAGTCAATCAGGAGTAAACAGAGGAAGGCAATGGGGCACCTCGGAAGGAGGCAGAGAGAAGCCACGCCCTGAACTGTATTTAAGGGGGAATGCGTGGGAGGGCTGGTTTGCTGAAGGCAACCGCTTGAAAAGCTCCTGTTTCTTGGTTCGTGTCTTGTTCTATTTGTTTTTGTAGCAATAAATTTGGCAGGCGTAATTCCAGCCTCTTGCCTTCTTGTAAAAGGGGTTGTCCCTGCCTTTTCTGCAGGGCCGGGTAGCAGGCTGGTACAGAACACCGGGCGGTCCACTGCTTCTTCAGCTTCTTTGCAGACGCGGCACTTACCGTCTGTTGCCGTCTTCTCAATTTTGACTTTGTGCGCATTTGTCCCTAAGGCTTGGTCTTGTGAAGTCAGAATTAGTCCCTCAGTCTCTTTCTTCAACTTTCCTGCTCTTAGCCATTGCCAGCTCTTTGTCTTCCCACGCCTCTAGTCTGTTCTTCATTTGGTCTTTCTTGTAGGCCAGTTTGGTCTCTCCAGTAGTCAGTAAGCCTTCCTGACATACTAATTTCAGAGTATCATCATCATCATCATCATCATCATCATTTATTCATTAAACATGAACCTCAATCAACTGAACATTCAAATTGACTGGCACTGATGGTTGACACGGGTCAACCATCAGCATCCTAGGTATCAACCAGGTACCTCCTTAAAATGTAAGATGTTCCGATTATTATTATTATTATTATTATTATTATTATTATTATTATTATTATTATTATTATTATTAAACTTTTATTCATTAAACATGAACCTCAGTCAACTGAACACTCAAATTGACTGGCACTCATGGCTGACACGGGTTGCTGCCAGCATCCTAGGTATCAGCCAGGTATCTCCTTAAAATGTAAGATGTTCCGAGTAGCGCAGTTTTTTGTAGCTTTGCTGGAGTTATTGCAGGAAGCTGCAGTTTCTTGATGTGTATTTTTGCAAAGTTTTGGGACATAGTTCCCAGTGCCCCCGATGAGAGTGGGTGTCACCGTTACACATTTGATCCATAATCGCACAGTTTCGATGGCCAGGTCGCAGTATTTCGTAATTTTTTCCAGTTCTTTTTCTTCAACTCTGGCATCTCCTGGTACAGCGATATCAATCAACTATACGCTTCGGTTCTCTACGACTGCGATATCTGGCGTGTTGTGTTCCAAATGGTGATCTGTCTGTTTTCGGAAGTCCCACAAGATCTTCACCCTCTGATTCTTGACAACTTTTTCCACCCTATGTTCCCACGACATTTCGGACACGGGCAAGTCGTATTTTTTACACAACGCCCAGTGGATTAGTTTAGCAACTCGGTCATGTCTAGCTTTGTAATCAGTTTGCGCGATTTTGCTGCACTCACATATTAAAACAGTTTCAACTTTGTCGTTGCAAAGTCGGCCATTTGGGTTGTCAGTAGATTTTTGTCTCTTCGCTTTCATGGCATTTAGTTTGTAGCGCTTGTTCTTGAGCAGCCAGTATTAAGCCTTCCGTTTCTTTCTCGATGGTTCCCATCTTAAGCCATGCCCATGTCAAGTAAGTTGTCGCATTTTCCTTCAATGTTTTTCAAAGGCTGTCCATGCAAAGCTTTGGTTTTCCATCTATTTAATCTGCCATCCAGCCGTTTTTCCTTATATTTTTCCTTTGTTTCTGTTATTTTGATAATGCTCTCTGTTTTCACAGCCTGCAGCGATTTTTCTGTACTTTGATTTACATAGTCATTCTATGTGAATGACTATTATTATTATTATTATTATTATTATTATTATTATTATTATTATTATTATTATTATTATTATTATTATTATTATGTAAAGGTAAAGGTTCCCCCGCACACGCGTGCTAGTCGTTTCTGACTCTAGGGGCCGGTGCTCATCTCCATTTCAAAGCCGAAGAGCCAGCGCTTGTCCGAGGACATCTCCGTGGTCATGTGGCTGGCATGACTAGATGCCAAAGGCGCACGGAACGCTGTTACCTTCCCACCGGAGTGGTCCCTATTTATCTACTTGCATTTTTACGTGCTTCCGAACTGCTCGGTTGGCAGAAGCTGGGACGAGTAACAGGCGCTCACTCTGCTATGCGGCACTCGGGATTCGACCCGCCAAACTGCCGACCTTCTGATCGACAAGCTCAGCGTCCTAACCCTTATTATTATTATTATTATTATTATTATTATTATTATTATTATTATTATTATTACTATCTGTATAGGGTCTCCTCCTTCAGCAGGATGTTGGACTAGAAAACCTTCAGGGTCCCTTCCAACTCCGCTACTGTATAACTTTTGTAATTCTGTAATGAAATCAGAAGCTTCGTACCTACGTTTTGCACCTACATGAGGTTTGCCAACCAAGGAAGGGGAACTTTCCCCCCCACCCCGGCATACCAAACAGACTGTCAGAAAATAAATGATTAATGTCAATAACAAAAGCAGTGATAGAAATTTCTATTTCCTTCTCAGCAGGGAAGAGACACAAAAAAATGCCACTAAGTTATCTTTCCAGACCGCTGGAATAATTTTGGGGAAGCTTTTTTTTTTCTTTTCTTTTAAAGATGAAAAAAAAAACCAGCTTAGAAAAATTCCATACCTTTTTATTATGCGATTCCAGGAGAGAAACGCAACTCTAGAATGCAGGAAGTCCTCGATTTGCAACGGTTCATTTAGCGACCGTTCAATGTTACAGCAGGGACTGAAAAAAAAGAGACTTAGGGTCATTTTTCACACTTAGCGACGTGATCACGTGATCAGAATTCAGACTGTTGGCAATTGACTCGTATTTACGACGGTTGCAGCATCCCGGGGGTCGCGTGATCAAAATTTGCACGCTTGGCAAACTGACTCATAATTACGACGGTCACAGGATCCCAGTGTGTGTGTGTGTGTGTGTGTGTGTGTGTGACGTGATCCCCTTTGGCAACCTTCTGACAAGCAAAGTCAAAGCCCGATTCATTTAGTAACGGGGTGACTAACTTAACCGCTGCAGCGATTCCCTTAACAACGGCGGCAATAAAGGTCATTAAGTGGGGGCAAACCTCGCTTGGCAAATGTCTCGCTTAGCGACACGAGCTCTGGGCTCAGTCGTGGTCCTACGTTTGAGGACTAGCCGTAGTTTAATGGGCAAACCTTGGACGTCAGGGTGGCAGATTCTGTCAAGTTTTCTTCGCTTGACTTTTATAATTAATTGG
>JANCQY010000029.1:55000-75000 GCA_024294585.1 Vipera latastei | reverse complement strand
CTTCCTTCCTTCCTTCCTCCCTCCCTCCCTCCCTCCCTCCCTCCCTCCCTCCCTCCCTCCCTTTTTCCTTCCTCCCCCCTCCCCTCATCTTCCTTTCCTTCTCCTCTCTGGGAGAAAATCAGTCATAAATCACTATTTTCAGTATCGTTGTAATTTGAACAATCTCTAAATGAATGGTTGTAATCAAGGACTACCTGGATACATACACACACACACACCTGACTCTTCATTTCCTTAGTATGGTGACCCTTAGGTGAATGTTTTGGATGGGCAAAATCCAGACAAGATCAAATATCGAAGACTTAGTGCAAAATGGATGGATGGATGCATAACAGAAGCTGGATGGATTTATCTGCATTCATCCTTAAATGTCTGGCCTAGCTGCAGGGCCTTAGGATTGGGACCCTTAATGGGGAGATAATCACATTTTTCCTCTCTCCAAAAGCAAAAGGAGTGGTGGTTCAGCTCCTGCTCTCCCTTGGACCGATTAACAGCAGCTTCGGTACAGTTGGGATTCCATTAGAGGAGAGAGCAACACTTGTAAATAATTAAAGGATCGTTTTTTTCGGAGAACTGCTAGCATTTTTACTAAAATTGCAATCGTCAGACGGAAATAAAGAGACCTTTACGAATCACCAACAGTTTTGCATTTGGAGAGAGCCATGTGATGTTTATCTTAGAGAATTGAAAGTGGAGGGGGGGGACCCAAAAGATTTCTGACAAATTATAACAACAATGACGATGACAATGATGATGATGTTGGAAGGAACCTTGGAGGTCATCTAGTCCAACCCCCTGTTCAGGCAGGAAACCCTATACATTTCAGACAAATGGCTGTCCAGTCTCTTCTTAAAGACTTCCAGTGTTGGAGCATTCACAGCTTCTGGAGGCAGGTTGTTCCACTGGTTAATTGTTCTCCACTGTTAGGAAATTTCTCCTTAGTTCTAGGTTGCTTCTCTCCTTGAATAGTTTCCATCCGTTGCTTCTTGTCCTGCCTTCAGGCGCTTTGGAGAATAGCTTGACTCCCTCTTCTTTGTGGCAGCCCCTGAGATACTGGAACACTGCTATCATGTCCCCCCTCGTCCTTCTCTTCATTAAATTAGATATACCCAATTCCAGCAGATGTTCCTTATATGTTTTAGCCTCCAGACCTCTAATCATCTTTGTTGCTCTTCTCTGCACTCTTTCTAGAGTCTCAACACCATGGGTCTTCAAACTCGGCCCTTTTATGACTCATGGACTTCAACTCCCAAATTCCTCAGTCAGGCACACTGGCTGAGGAATTCTGGGAGTTGAAGTCCATGAGTCATAAAAGGGCCGAGTTTGAAGACCCTTGCTCAACACCTTACCAAGGCATTGTTAAAGTGGGATTAACACTTCAGGTTTTGATTCTGTCCCTCTGTTAATGCAGCCTAGCACTGTGTTGTATATATATATATATATATATATATATATATATATATATATATATATATATATATATATATATATATATATATATATATATATATATATATATATATCTCAATGGAAAGGTAATTTAATCAAGAATGTAATGCAACAAAATTTGTTCAATTATCTGTACTGTGTTCTATGAAAAGTTACAGCCAAGTCACCAGAAAAAGGAAGCACAACTTGCTTAGGTTGATATCAGCTAGCTTTCCTTCATCTGATTGTAGCCAATGGGCACGAGTGTTTAGAGAGCCAATCGGGTGTCATATTGTATCGGAAATGAGCCAATCAGATCGCAGTAGGAGCCGGTTATTGATGTCATGTATTAAAGCTGAGAGAAGGACATTTGTCAGTGTGTTATGTGATCCCTATCCAGTCGTTTGGGATTTTTTGGTGTTCTTTCATTTAGTGAGCTTGTAAAACGTAATAAAATTAAAGTGATGGTGCAAAGAGTTGACTGGTTGCCCAGAAAGCCATGTCAAGTAGTATTATTCAAGGAACAAGCCTACAGTTGTCAAGAAATTAGAAGAAAAAATGGGTGGAAACTTAACCAAAGGTGGTCTTTCTACTGTGCACATTTCCCAAAAGGTTTCCACAATTTTGGCCACTACTGTATACCGAATAAAGGGAGAATAAAATATAACCGTAGCTTTGAAACTATTAAAATCTCAAGAGTTTTGATTCCCATCCCAGAATCATGCACCATCCAGTCCAGGTCAGATTTTGCAATTTCTTGCAATTTCTAGCAGAGTATGAAGTCACAGTACCAGGTTTTGATAATGACCGCAGGCTTGTTATTATTTCAGGAAAAGAGAATATTTGTAGCTTGGTGCTTTTCTGGCAGACGTTACATTAGGCCACAGGTAGGGAACCTCGGTTCTTTTATGACTCAGGAATTCTGGGAGTTGAAGTCCGTGAGTCATAAAAGAGCCGAGGTTGCCTACCCCTGCATTAGGCAAACCAGGTAACATCATCAATGCTAGCTGGTTTGTGCAGAGCTTCTGCACAGACCCCAGTATTGGATGTTGTGGAAACTGTCCCATATTTGAGGTGTCTTTGCTGTCATTATTAAAGAGCTCCTGGCAGCTTATAGAGATTTGGTGTCACCTTGCTTGGTAAGTATGGTTTTTTTTTTTGGTTTTTTTTTGCTATGCTTTTCAGTCCTGTAATATTGCATCTAGATGCATCTCAACATCATTTTTTTTTTGTGGAGACAATATATCAACATCTTTTTTTATATACTCAACAGTCTAGTTTTTATTTTGTCTCTACAATATGAAAAAGAGGTTGGGGACTCTGGAAAGAGTGCAGAGAAGAGCAACAAAGATGATCAGGGGACTGGAGGTAAAACATATAAGGAACAGTTGCTGGAATTGGGGATGTCCAGTTTAAAGAAGAGAAGGATGAGGGAGGACATGACAGCAGTGTTCCAGTATCTCAGGGGCTGCCCCAAAGAGAGGGAGTCAAGCTGTTCTCCAAAGGACTTGAAGGCAGGAGAAGAAGCAATGGATGGAAAGTAATCAAGGAGAGAAGCAACCTGGACTAAGGAGGAATTTCCTGACAGAGAGAACAATTAATCAGTGGAAACAACTTGCCACCAGAAGCTGTGAATGCTCCAACACTGGAAGTTTTTAAGAAGAGATTGGACAGCCATTTGTCTGAAATGGTATAGGGTTTCCTGCCTGAGCAGGGGGTTGGACTAGAAGACCTCCAAGGTCCCTCCCAGCTCTACTCTGATTGATGATTGAAATGGTATAGGGTTTCCTGCCTGAGCAAGGGGTTGGACTAGAAGACCTCCAAGGTCCCTCCCAGCTCTATTCTGATTGATTGATTGAAATGGTATAGGGTTTCCTGCCTGAGCAAGGGGTTGGACTAGAAGACCTCCAAGGTCCCTCCCAGCTCTATTCTGATTGATTGATTGAAATGGCATAAGGTTTCCTGCCTGAGCAAGGGGTTGGACTAGAAGACCTCCAAGGTCCCTCCCAGCTTTATTCTGATTGATTGATTGAAATGGCATAAGGTTTCCTGCCTGAGCAAGGGGTTGGACTAGAAGACCTCCAAGGTCCCTCCCAGCTTTATTCTGATTGATTGATTGAAATGGCATAAGGTTTCCTGCCTGAGCAAAGGGTTGGACTAGAAGACCTCCAAGGTCCCTCCCAGCTTTATTCTGATTGATTGATTGAAATGGCATAAGGTTTCCTGCCTGAGCAAGGGGTTGGACTAGAAGACCTCCAAGGTCCCTCCCAGCTTTATTCTGATTGATTGATTGAAATGGCATAAGGTTTCCTGCCTGAGCAAGGGGTTGGACTAGAAGACCTCCAAGGTCCCTCCCAGCTCTATTCTGATTATAAATGAATAATCCTGGAAAAGAGGGGAGAGGAGGGGAGACAGACAGATATTGGGTGAACTGAATGGATACACCGGGGAGAAGGTGAGTAAGCTCCGGAAAAATCCATCCTTTGGCGATGCAAGAACCAGGGAGAATTGTGAGCTGGCGGATATCTCCTTCGAGACAGCTCTGTGTGCATCAGAAAGTTAAACATAAAAGCACAAGGAGAAGACATGAAGAAAAAGATAATTGATGAAGATTCTCAGTCATCCCGGTAACAATACAGGTCATCCGGTAAGGCGATTTTCAAAGTTATGGCCACAGTTAGAATAGAATAGAGCGGGAAGAGACCTCGGAGGTCTTCTAGTCCAGCCCCCTGCTCAAGAAGGAGAGTCCAGCATTTTTGTTTGCTGAGTGAGTCATTCGTTACCCCATTTTAGGACCTTCCTTGCCACAGTTGTTAAGTGAAACCAGCACTGCGGTTGTGGTTGTGGGGCACCCACAGCTTCTGGAGGCAGGTTGTTCCACTGAGGAATTGTTCTGACTGTCGGAAAATGTCTCCTCGGTTCTAGGACTGAATCACTCGCTTGTAACAGGGTCGTTAAGTGAATCTGGCTTGCCCATGGAGTTTGCTTGTCAGAAGGTCACAAAAAGGGGATCACGTGACCTCCGGCGACACTGAGACCGTCATAAACATGAGTCAGTGGTCAAGCGGTTGAATTTGATGATGTGACCATGAGGGAATGCTGCAAAGGTCATAACTATGAAAAACGGTCATAAGTCACTTTTTCCAGTGCTCTTGTAATTTCAAATGGTCACTAATTGAATGACTGCAAACAAATGGCTTCCTCCTCCCTCCCTCCCTTTCTCTCCCTCCCCCTCCAGCCTTCCTTCCCTCCCTCCCTCTCTCCTCCCTCCCTCCCTTCTTCCCTCCCTCCCTCCCTTCCTTCCCTTCCTTCCTTCCCCCCTCTCTCCTCCCTCCCTCCCTTCATTCCCTTCTTCTTCCCTCCCTCCCTCCTTCTTCCCTCCCTTCCCTCCCTCTCTCTTCCCTCCCTCCCTTTCTTCTTCCCTCCCTCCCTCTTTCCCTTACTTCTTCCTCCCTCCCTCCCTCCCTTCCTTTCTTCTTCCCTCCCTCCCTCCCTCCCTTTCTCCCTTCCTTCCTTCTTCCCTCCCTCCCTCCCTTCCTTCCCTCCCTCTCTCCTCCCTCCTCTCCCTCCCTCTCTCCCCTTCCTTCCCTCCCTCTCTCCCTCCCTCCAGTCTACCTTCCTTCCCTCCCTCTCTCCTCCCTTCCTTCTTTCCCTCCCTCCCTTCCCTCTCTCTCTCCTCCCTCCCTTCCTTTCTTCTTCCATCCCTCTCCCTTCCTGCCTTCCCTCTCTCCCTTCCTCTAGCCTTCCTTCCCTCCCTCTCTCATCCCTCCCTCTCTCTCTCCCTCCCTCCCTTACCTCCCTCCCTCCCTTACCTCCCTCCAGTCTTCCTTCCTTCCCTCCCTCCCTCTCTCCTCCCTCCCCTCCCTTCCTTCCCTTCCTTCCCTTCCTTCCTCCGATACTTAGCTTTATACATTCTCTCTTTGCTTTGATTTTAGGCGAGTTGTTGGCATTTGCCAGGATAGAAAGATGGCAAAACAATAAATGACAGTAGAATAAATAAACACGAAATAACGAAACCATCCAAACAAAACGAAAAACCAGAGGGTCCCTCCAGAAAGTAAGAACACCCCAACACAAGTGTGCAACCGATTCTTCCTTTGCTTCAGAAATTTTGCATTCTCTGTTCGCGGTTGATCAAAACCACCCCACTGAGATACAAGATACTTTGCCTGCAGCATTTTTGCAGTTTACCCTCCTACGAACCGGCATCCCTCCAGTTTTTCTTCTTTTCTTCTCTTTCTATTGGCTCTCTCACCCAACAATAGAAGGAGTAATTTAATCTGTTGGCCCCCGTTTAATGTATCCTACCTGCTGAACAGCGGAGGCAAATTTCACTAGCATGACTCCGAAAATTATTGACTACGCTAACCATGATGTATTGATTCGATGAACTGGAGGGGAAACTCAGAAGTCATTGATCCTCCTCTTAAAAATCTACTGAACAAGGAAGAAGGAGAGGGGAAAAAGGGGTGAGAACAAGATTAAGTTGGAAGCGGCTTTTTGGGTGTTCTGTTTTGTCTTCTGTAATGGGGAAAGCCAGATAACATTAGGCTGATTCCCTTGCGCCCGACGTTGTCCAGCTTGGCATTAAACAATGCAAGATTAAGCACTTGTCAAACAAACTAATGAGTTTCAGATTGATTCCTGTCTTTGGCCACAGTGCCAGCTTTTCTGACAGCTATGATTTATGGGGATTTTTTTTTTTTTGAGGCCTGTTCACGAGAACTGTTTATTTCGGTTGATGGACAAGGGATCTTTCTAGCACAGTCTGCGGAGGGCAGGAAAAATAGCAACGGTGGAGTTTGTCTCTGACTGTGTTCCAGTATTTAGTCACCCCCGAGCAGAATAACAGAGTTGGAAGGGACCTTGGAGGTCTTCTAGTCCAACCCATGCTCTGGCAGGAAACCCTATATACCATTGTTGAAAGAAGAAGAAGAAGAAGAAAAAAAAAAAACATCCTCAGGGTCCAGTCCAAGCCGGGAATAAACAAAATGAAGACTGCTTAGGAAAGATGGTTCAGTTTATTTAGTTCAGTGAAAGCAGCATGATTTTGGGGTGGCTGACCAAGTTTGAGTGGAGAGTGTTGGGTTTTATACCCTCTCATTGAGATGCTCCAGGGCAGGGGTAGGCAACCTTGGCTCTTTTATGACTCGTGGACTTCAACTCCCAGAATTACTGAGCCAGCCATGCTGAGGGGAAAGGGAGAGGTTTCCAAGCTGAGCCAAGCTGGCTCAGGAATTCTGGGAGTTGAAGTCCACGAGTCATGAAGGGGCCATAGTTCCCCCATGCTGGCTCAGGAATTCTGGGAGTTGAAGTCCACGAGTCATAAAAGAGCCAAGGTTGCCTACCCCTGCTCCAGGGGGTTGTGCAATGTGGTGAGCCTTGTGTCGATGGTGGCATGAGAGTCAGCTCCACCTCCAGAGAAGGAAATATTACAAAGGCAGAACATTATATTACCCTCAAAGGATCTTAAAAAGGCAGAAAAGCATGCCCAGTTTTTCTTCATAACCCCAAGCCTCCCTTCCCTAAGCAGGAACCAGCTCTGTAGAAATGCAGATATCATAATCCATTCAGGAAAGTTGGAGCCAGGAAGCTTAGAGCTGATGGGATTAGGAAGACAAAGATCCCTAGAACCAACAACCCCTCACCCCAAAAAATCCAACACAGGTCATAGTCATCAGCCACAGCCACAAGGAAGCAGGATATGACCTTTAGGACATAATAGGGTTAACCCACTGCCCTCAGAATACCAAAATGGCATGCTCAAGGGCTCAGGTCAAAGTCCATGACACAGGAAATACAAAGCCTCAAACAGGAAACAATTCCAAATAACCTGCCACTCCCAGCTAGATGTGGTCAGCATTCCCAGAGCCATGCTTCTGTTTGCTCTCCTCTTCAATAAACTACAACCTTCTTTCTAAGCAGTCTCCATTTTGTTTATTCCCAGCTTGAACCGGTGAAGATTTTTTTCTTTCAACAGTCCTAAAGGTCATGTCTTTAGACTTTGGGTGGGGATGTAGATATTTTTTGGGGTGGGTGGGTGGGTCTTGTCTTTCTAATCTCATCAGCTCCAAGCTGGAAGTTTTTAAGAAGAGACTGGAGAGCCACTTGTCTGAAATGGTATTGGGTCTCCTGCTTGAGCAGGGGGCTGGACTAGAAGACCTCCAAGGTCCCTTCCAACTATTGTATTCTTTGCTCTACGATTGTCAATGATCGCCATGTTCCTTAGAAAGGCATACACAAGATTGCAAGTTGTGGCTGTCAGATTCCTGCCCCAAACTGCTAAAACGTACACACATACCTGTAGCCTACCCTGGGTTCTCTGGGGAAATAAAATACACATCTGTTATTTCAGTTGTTGTGTTGACAACAGTGACACACACAATGTTTCTCCTTTCATCCCCTCCATCTCAGGGGTCTGTTTCAAGCCCCTCTAAGAACAACAGTTCAAATTAAAGGTTAATTAAAGTAAACAGAAGCCAACCTTCAAAGCTTGAATCTCGAGAAATTAAATTCTGCTACATCCTAAGCCTACCCTAATTTCCTAGGCATGACCAATGCAGTTTATTTCAAAGAAAATGCACTTTTGTAAAAAAAAAAAAGAAAGAAAAGAAAAGAAAGCATTCAGAAGCAGTATTTATAACTTGCTTTCAGAAAAGCACAGGGCAGGGCTTCCAGGTGGCGATGCGACGCTGAAGACAGCCATCTCCGGGCTGTCCGCTCCGCAGCTTTGTTGAATCACTGAAAACAGCGCCGATCAGCTGTTTTGGTGATTCGGAAGCCCCCTCCCCGGGAGAAGAGGAGGGGGTGAGGCCCCAGGTAGGGGTTAAGCTCTCCGGGGCTGCCTGAGCTTTAAGTTTGGGTGGCTGAAGGATCGAGCCCCCCCGAAGCCTGGGTTTGCTCCAGGCTGCGCAGCGTCTCTGCTCCGTGATTTTTGGAGCAGAGCCAAGCGTTAGCAACCACCCCTGCCAGAAGGAAAGACTCTTGAGTATGAAGACGCAGGCAGAGCGGTACAGAAGGTCAAGGTGAAGTGGACTTTTATCTTTACTCTCTAGCTCAATGGATTTTATGGCTTTAAAGTGAAAGTGCGCAGCAAGTGAAAGTGGGGGAAGATGGCGACGAAGCCTCCTCCAAAGTTCTCCGGAGTGCAGGGGCTTCCCCGGTGCAACAGACTTCGTTGCAAGCTTTGCTTCCTCCTGCACCTGCTCTGGCATTGACGCTTAAGGATTTACAGGATGCCTTCGAAAAGCATTCACAATTAATGTCAGATATGATGGAAAGCTGGAGGAGAAACTGGAGGAGAAGATGGAAGAGAAGTTTAGAGCAATGAGGGCAGACATCTTGCCTACAATTGAAGGTGTGGCTGTATGTGTGCAACGCTTGGATGAAAAAGTGGAGGATCTTAATCAAAAGAATTCTATATTAGAAGCAAAAGTATTAGAGAATGAAAGTATAAGGGATAAAATGGATGGAGACTTGAGCCTCGTCCAGTACCATCAGATGGAGTTTGCTATCAGAATCAGGGGCTTAAAAGAGAATCCCAAAGAAGATCTAAAGCAGCTGGTCTCCGAGGCTTTGGAAGTGGTACTGGGCCAGTCAGCAGCTGAAATTGAGGGAAGTATAGATAAAATCTTTTGTGTGAACTCATGGATTGCAAGGCAGAGGAAGCTACCTAGAGATGTGGTGGTTTACTTTACAAAGAGAGCAATTAGGGATGAAGTTATTCAAGTTGCTTATGATACTAAGTTTGTGGTTGCTGAGCAAGAGGTTTTGGTCTTAAAAGAGATTCCTCCAAAGATTTTAAGGAGAAGGAAAGATTTTGCCTTTCTAGCACAGGAACTTAAGAAATGTGACATCAAGTTTAGATGGGAGATTCCAGTGGGCATGGTGGTGATGCACGAAGGTAAAAGACATCGTCTGGTTACAGTGACTCAGGCACGTGATTTTTACAGTAAAGTTTTAAAAGCAACCCCTCTACCACTTCTGGAATCTGTAAAGGGAAATGGCGAGGGAAAGCCTCAAGATGCTGAAGGAATACAGATAGAGGAGAATGGTGCTGGAGGGGATCAAATTACAGTTTCATCGGCAGCTGTTGGAGAGCAGAGGATAACGCGTGCCGCCTTAAGACGAGTGAGACAAGAGCAAGAGCAAGATCAGCAGAAAGTTATGGAACCTCCAAAGCGTACTTACAGTGAAGCTGTGGGAGGGGCGCGGCCTAAGGAAGTTAAAGGGGTCCTGGCAGACGTGCTCCAGAAGCTTTGGGATGCCAAGAATGGCGACTAAGTTCCTAACCTGGAATGTTAATGGATTAAATTCACCACAGAAGAGAAAGAAAGTTTTTCAATATTTAAAACAATTTAAGACTGATGTTATTTGTTTGCAAGAAACGCATATTAGGGTTATGGACAAAAAGTATTTGTTGAACTCAAGGCTGGGCACGCAATTTATTGCTTCTGCAATGAATAAGAAAAATGGAGTGGTTATCTATGTTAAGAGTACTCTGACAGCGGAACTAATTGAAATAGACAAACAAGGAAGATATGTTATGATAGATTTGCTGTTAGAAGGCAAAAAAAAACGCTTTTAGTTGGACTGTATGCTCCTAATCAACAACAAACTGATTTTTTTAGTTTACTACATACAAAGATTACCCAGTTGGATTATAAATCTTTTATTTTTATGGGAGATTGGAATGGTGTCCTGGATGTACAGCTGGATAAATCTGGTTTCTTTAAGCGTGCCCCGAGTCATGCTAGATTGCCTAAATCTTTTTTTGAAATGAAGGATGATCTGGAATTGCGAGACATTTGGTGAGATACACACTTACATGAAAAGGTTTATACTTTTTTTCTGATAGACATCAATCTTTTTCTAGGATTGATTTTATATTACTGACTAATGATTTTTTTTCTAGGACTAAGAAGATAAAGATTTGTGCAAGAACTATATCTGACCATAGTCCAGTCTGGTTAGAGATCAACAAGGACAGTAGAGATAGGCGCTCCTGGCGCCTAAATGAGAATTTGTTTAGAAATCAGAGAAATGTGGAAGAATGTAAAAAGCAGATGAAGGATTTTTTTTTAAATTAATATGAACAAGGATACCTCTATGGACATGGTTTGGGATGCTAGCAAAGCCTATATGAGAGGGGTGTTAATATATATGAATAATAAATACAGACGTAATTTGGAAGTTAGAAGGAAAGAACTGGAGAATGAAATTAGGGAAAAAGAAAAGGCCCTAATTTTGAATCCATCAGATGCGAAGATTAAGGAGGTCATTAAACCTGCTAAGAGGACAATTTGATAAGTTGATGGCTGATCAGGTGGCAACTAACCTACGGTTTGCTAGGCATAATACTTTTTGCAATGCCAATAAACCAGGTAGGTGGTTAGCCTACAGGTTAAGGAAAAAACAAAGGGCTTTTAATATAGATAAAATTGAATACAAAGGAAAGGTTGTGTTTCAACAGGATCTTATCAAGGAAGCCTTTGTGGATTTTTATTCCAAATTATATGTTAAGGAGAAGATTAATGAAACAGATATTGATGTATATTTGAAGAATGCTAGCATCCCGGTTCTCACACAAGAACAAAAGGAAGAGATTAATCAATTGATAACAGAAGAAGAAATTCTTTTAGCAATTAAGGAATTGAAGGTGGACAAAGCGCCAGGTACGGATGGACTGACTGCGGTCTACTACAAAAATTTACAATTGGAGCTGATAAAGCCATTAAGGGAATTGTTTCAGACAATTCAGAGGGGGGGAAGGGTGCCTCCGTCTTGGAGAACTGCTTTTATTTCTTTGATTCCGAAGGAAGATCAGGATGTTACTCAAGTAAGAAACTACAGACCAATATCACTTTTAAATACAGACTACAAGATATTTGCTAAGGTGTTAGCTAACAGATTGATGAGGGTTTTTGCAACAGATGATTCATGGGGATCAAACTGGGTTTATTAGTGGTAGACAAATGAAAAATAATGTGAGGCATATAGTTGATGTGGTGGAGTTTTTGGAAAGGAACAACCAGATCCCTGCGGCGCTAATTTTTTTAGATGCTGAAAAAGCTTTTGATCAACTGGATTGGCAATTTCTGATGAAAGTTTTAGATAAAATGAATTTTGGGGATAAATTTTTACAACCAATTAGGGTATTATATCAAAAACAAAACTGCCCGAATAATAGTTAACAATAGCCTGACTGAAGTATGCAATATTGAGAAGGGCACAAGACAAGGGTGTCCGTTATCACCTTTATTATTTGTTTAACATTGGAGATATTATTGATGAAAATACGGAATTCGGAAAAAAATAAGGGTATTCAAATTAGAGATCAGGATTATAGATTGAGGGCGTTTGCAGACGATCTGGTTGTTATGGTGACCCAGCCAGAAAACTCTGTTGTGGACCTGATGGAGATAATAATGCAATATGGAAGGTTCTGGATTTAAGGTTAATGTACAAAAAACAAAAAATTTTAGCCAAAAATATGACAGCATCGCAAAAGGCCCTTTTAGAAGGATTAACTGGATTTGACATTGTTAAAAGGGTTAAATATTTGGGGGTGTATTTGTCACCCTCCAATGCAAAGTTATATAAAAATAATTATGAAAAGTTATGGGGAAAAATTCAAAAAGAATTGGAGAGCTGGGAAAAACTGCAATTGTCTTTGCTGGGAAGAATTGCAGCAGTGAAAATGAATGTCCTGCCTAAATTTTTATTTTATTCTAAATGATACCGGTCCTTAAAAAAGACTCTAATTTGGAAGAATGGCAATGGGGTATCAATAAATTTGTGTGGGCAGGGAAAAGGCCACGAGTTAAACTTAAGATTATGCAGGATACTCGTGAAAGAGGTGGTCTTAAAATGCCTAATCTTAAATTATATTATGAAGCTGCTGCGTTGTCAGGAATAAGTGATTGGATTAATTTGACACAAGGGAGATTATTAAATCTTGAGGGCCATGACTTGTTATTTGGCTGGCATGCATATTTGTTGTATGATAAGAAGGTAGATAATGTGTTTAAAGTGCATATTTTAAGACAGGCATTGTTGAGAGTTTGGAAGAAGTATAGACATAAGTTAGACTATAAGATGCCGTTGTGGGCAATCCCGAAACATGCAATAGAAAACATAAATGTTGGCTTCAAACATGATGTGACTACGTATAAGGAGATCTTAAGCTTGGAAAGGAACGTCTGGTGTTTGAAGCCGTACAATCTCTTGCGAGATGAGAAGATCGTTCAAACTTGGTTTCAATATACTCAATTACGTGCCAGGTGGAAAGAAGATCAGAAAATTGGTTTCTCAATGACTGATGAAAATTTGATAAAGCAAATTAGAAACCAGGGTCCAGCACATATCAAATGGATTTATCTTGCATTGATAGATATTGACTCAGAAACAGAACTTGTTAAAGACTGTATGATAAAATGGGCCCAGAATATTCAAGAAGTTATTACAATGGACACGTGGGAAAAGATCTGGGTGAGGAACGTAAAATTTACGCAAGCCCAAAACCTAAGAGAGAACTTTTATAAATGTTTTATAGATGGCATTTAGATCCTAAAAAGCTTGCAAGTATGTATCCGAATTATCAACCTAAATGTTGGAGGTGTGGTGGTGAAGATGCAACGTATTTTCATATATGGTGGACCTGCAAAAAGGTTAAGGCTTTTGGATAAAAATTTGGTGGAATATGCAGAAGATCTTCAAGCAAAGGATAAAGTTTTGTCCGCAATTGTTTTATTGGGCATAATTACAGATGCTACTGTTGTGGACATTAAGTTGATGTTGAACTAATCACAGCAGCAAGACTCTTAATAGGTCAGTATTGGAAAAAGGGGGAACTGCCGACTATAGAAGAATGGACTCTAAAAGTTTCTGACCTGGCGGAAATGGCAAAGATTTCGGCTTACTTGAAAGATCATTTGCAAGAACGTTATATTATGGAGTGGAAAAAGTGGATTGATTATATCCAGAACAAATATGGGACTAAAAAGTTTCATTAGCATTTGAATAAGTTTTCTTTTTCTTTTTTTTTCTTCTTCTTTTTATATGTAATATTAGTATTGCTTGTAGTCATTTCATATGAGCTAGAGTGCGATAGACTTAATAGTTTATTGTTGTTAGCATATGGATGTTTATGATTGTTTTTTGTTTTTATACCTTGTACTTAGCTCTGGGAAGTGGGGGGGGAGGGGGGAATGGGGGGGAGGGATAGGGAGGGTTAGGTAGGGGTGGGTGGAGGGAGGGGGGGATTGTTAAAGATAAAATGTACTGTAAAACTTTTCAATAAAAAAAAAAAGAAAAGCACAGGGCAGGTCTGAATAGTAAATCATCTTTACATTCAGACAACGTGGTGACCGTCTCTTCTAACCATCATGTTGTTTAGTGTGACTGCATTTTTTGGGGGGGGGGTCAGCAGTTGTGTTTTGTACAGGTCAAATCATCTGGGATCTGCTCCAGGATTATATATCTAAGAACCTGTTGCTGATTTAATATTTTTTTTTAAAGATAGTGATATACTCTTCCAGCCAAATGGGACCATTAAACTTCCAACATGTTTTATTGTTTTTATATGAGATTTTTTATTTTTGTAAGAAACCCAGAGTCATCGAACATTATTTGGAAAGAAAGAAAGAAAGAAAGAAAGAAAGAAAGAAAGAAAGAAAGAAAGAAAGAAAGAAAGAAAGAAAGAAAGAAAGAAAGAAAGAAAGAAAGGAAGGAAGGAAGGAAGGAAGGAAGGAAGGAAGGAAGGAAGGAAGGAAGAAAGAAAGAAAGAAAGAAAGAAAGAAAGAAAGAAAGAAAGAAAGAAAGAAAGAAAGAAAGAAAGAAAGGTGTGTGAGAGAAAGAGGGTGTGAGAGAGAAAGAGAGAGAGAGAGAGAGAGAGAAAGAAAGAAAGAAAGTGTAAGAAAGAAAGAAAGAAAGAAAGAAAGAAAGAAAGAAAGAAAGAAAGGTGTTTGTGTGTGAGAAAGAGGGTGTGAGAGAGAAAGAGAGAAGGAAAGAAAGGTATGTAAGAGAGAGAGAGAAAGAAAGGGTGAGAGAGAGAGAGAGAAAGTTAAAAAGAAGAGAAAAAAGAATAAGGAAAAAAGAGTAAGTGAAAAGAGAAAAGAAAGATGAAAGAAAAGAGAAAAAAGAGAAAGAAAAGGAAAAAGAGAAAGGAAAAAGAGGAAAAGAGTGTAAAAGAGAATGTGAAAAAGAGAAAGAAAGAAAGAAAAATGAAAAAGAGAAAGAGAGAGAGAGAGAGAAAGAAAAAAGAAAAAAGAAAAAGGGAAGTGAAAAAGAGGAGGGGCTCAGCCAATCTCATGGTATACATGGTTGTACTTGGACACTAAAGATTCATTCATTCATTCAAGAGAAGCGAAAAAGAGAAAAGAAAGAGAAAAAAGAGAAAGAAAAAAGAGAAAAAAGAGAAAGAAAAAAGAAAAAAGAAAAGAAAAAGAAAAGGGAAAAGGGAAGAATGTGAGAAAGACAAAAAGAGAGAAAGAACAAAAGAACAAAAGAAAAGAAACGTTTGTTCCTGGTCCTGCCTTACCTATAGGGACAGACAGAGCTGTTCCCTCTAGCAGAAGCAGCCAATCAAAATTGTCTTGATCCCAGAGCTGAAGTAGAACAGACACTCTGTTTCTGGGTTAGAGCAGCAGGATGAACTTTTTAAACTAGAAGGATTTGCCTTCCTTAATAAACTTTTTTTAATCAGTGGGTCCGTTTGCCTCCAGAAGTTGTGGGTGCTCCAACGCTGGACAGCCATTTCTCAGCCATTTCTCAGACAGAGACTGGACAGCCATTTCTCTGAAATGGTCTAGGGCAGGAGTAGGCAACCTTGGATCTTTTATGACTGGTGGACTTCAACTCCCCAGAATTCCTGGAGCCAGCCATGCTGAGGGGAAAGGGAGAGGTTTCCAAGCTGAGCCATGCTGGCTCAGGAATTCTGGGGGTTCAAGTCCACAAGTCACGAAGGGGCCATAGTTCCCCCCATGCTGGCTCAGGAATTCTGGGAGTTGAACTCCACGAGTCATGAGGGGTCCATAGTTCCCCCATGCTGGCTCAGGAATTCTGGGAGTTGAACTCCACGAGTCATGAGGGGTCCATAGTTCCCCCATGCTGGCTCAGGAATTCTGGGAGTTGAAGTCCACGAGTCATGAGGGGTCCATAGTTCCCCCATGCTGGCTCAGGAATTCTGGGAGTTGAAGTCCACGAGTCATGAGGGGGCCCTAGTTCCCCCCATGCTGGCTCAGGAATTCTGGGGGTTGAAGCCCACGAGTCACGAGGGGCCCTAGTTCCCCCATGCTGGCCAGGAATTCTGGGAGTTGAAGTCCACGAGTCACGAGGGGGCCCCTAGTTCCCCCATGCTGGCTCGGAATTCTGGGAGTTGAAGTCCACGAGTCACGAGGGGGCCCTAGTTTCCCCATGCTGGCTCAGGAATTCTGGGAGTTGAAGTCCACGAGTCACGAGGGGGCCCTAGTTCCCCCATGCTGGCTCAGGAATTCTGGGGGTTGAAGCCCATGAGTCACGAGGGGGCCCTAGTTCCCCCCATGCTGGCTCAGGAATTCTGGGAGTTGAAGCCCACGAGTCACAAGGGGGCCCCTAGTTCCCCCATGCTGGCTCAGGAATTCTGGGAGTTGAAGTCCACGAGTCATGAAGGGTCCATAGTTCCCCCATGCTGGCTCAGGAATTCTGGGAGTTGAAGTCCACGAGTCACGAGGGGGCCCTAGTTCCCCCATGCTGGCTCAGGAATTCTGGGAGTTGAAGTCCACGAGTCACGAGGGGGCCCCTAGTTCCCCCATGCTGGCTCAGGAATTCTGGGAGTTGAAGTCCACGAGTCACGAGGGGGGCCCTAGTTTTCCCCATGCTGGCTCAGGAATTCTGGGAGTTGAAGCCCACGAGTCACAAGGGGGGCCCCTAGTTCCCCCCATGCTGGCTCAGGAATTCTGGGAGTTGAAGTCCACGAGTCATGAGGGGGCCCTAGTTCCCCCATGCTGGCTCAGGAATTCTGGGGGTTGAAGCCCACGAGTCACGAGGGGGGCCCTAGTTCCCCCATGCTGGCCCAGGAATTCTGGGAGTTGAAGTCCACGAGTCACGAGGGGGCCCCCTAGTTCCCCCATGCTGGCTCAGGAATTCTGGGAGTTGAAGTCCACGAGTCACGAGGGGGCCCTAGTTTCCCCATGCTGGCTCAGGAATTCTGGGAGTTGAAGTCCACGAGTCACGAGGGGGCCCTAGTTCCCCCCATGCTGGCTCAGGAATTCTGGGGGGTTGAAGCCCACGAGTCACGAGGGGGCCCTAGTTCCCCCATGCTGGCTCAGGAATTCTGGGAGTTGAAGCCCACGAGTCACAAGGGGGGCCCCTAGTCCCCCCATGCTGGCTCAGGAATTCTGGGAGTTGAAGTCCACGAGTCATGAAGGGTCCATAGTTCCCCCATGCTGGCTCAGGAATTCTGGGAGTTGAAGTCCACGAGTCACGAGGGGGCCCTAGTTTCCCCATGCTGGCTCAGGAATTCTGGGAGTTGAAGTCCACGAGTCACGAGGGGGCCCTAGTTCCCCCATGCTGGCTCAGGAATTCTGGGGGTTGAAGCCCACGAGTCACGAGGGGGCCCCTAGTCCCCCCATGCTGGCTCAGGAATTCTGGGAGTTGAAGCCCACGAGTCACAAGGGGGCCCCTAGTTCCCCCATGCTGGCTCAGGAATTCTGGGAGTTGAAGTCCACGAGTCATGAAGGGTCCATAGTTCCCCCATGCAGGCTCAGGAATTATGGGAGTTGAAGTCCACGAGTCACGAGGGGGCCCTAGTTCCCCCATGCTGGCTCAGGAATTCTGGGGGTTGAAGTCCACGAGTCACGAGGGGGCCCTAGTTCCCCCATGCTGGCTCAGGAATTCTGGGGGTTGAAGCCCACGAGTCACGAGGGGGCCCTAGTTCCCCCATGCTGGCTCAGGAATTCTGGGAGTTGAAGCCCACGAGTCACGAGGGGGCCCTAGTTCCCCCATGCTGGCTTAGGAATTCTGGGAGTTGAAGTCCACGAGTCACGAGGGGGCCCCTAGTTCCCCCATGCTGGCTCAGGAATTCTGGGAGTTGAAGTCCACGAGTCACGAGGGGGCCCTAGTTCCCCCATGCTGACTCAGGAATTCTGGGAGTTGAAGTCCACGAGTCATGAGGGGGCCCTAGTTCCCCCATGCTGACTCAGGAATTCTGGGAGTTGAAGTCCACGAGTCATGAGGGGGCCCCTAGTTCCCCCATGCTGGCTCAGGAATTCTGGGAGTTGAAGTCCACAAGTCAGAAAAGAGCCAACGCTGAACTAAGGAGAACAGAACAATACACCAGTGAAATGACTTGCCTTGAAAAGTTGTGCGTGCTCCAACACTGACGGTTTTAAAGAAGAGATTGGACAGCCATTTGCCTGAAATGATATAGGGTCTCCTGCTTGAGCAGGGGGTTGGACTAGAAGACCTCCAAGGTCCCTTCAAGCTCTATTATTCTCTCCATCTCACCGGCTCTTCAGTTCTCCATCGATGTGTGTGTGTGTGTGTCTGTCTGTCTGTCTGTCTGTCTCACCCCTGGAGGTTTACAAGAAGAGATTGAACAACCATATTTTACTGAATGGTATAGCGGTTGGACTAGAAGATCTCAAAGGTCCCTTCCAACTCTGTTACTCTGTTAAGTATCCCTTCACCTTTGCCATTGGGAAGATTGCCCTCTCGGAAGAATTGTATACCTTCCCAGTTTTTTTTTTTTTTAATTATTCAGGCACTGTTTGATGAGACGGCTGCTGAAATTTTGAATTCCTTGACATTTGGGATTTTTTTTTGGGGGGGGGAGGGAGGGAATTGTGTGCTTAAGCTGTCATGATGTTTAATGTGCAGGTGTAATATAATGGTTAAATCCACATCAACTCTCCTGCTCCAAGGGGAATCCGTTTCATCATTTTTGATCCAATCTATCTAAGTGCAATAAACGACAAATACATAGTGAGCTGGCTGGTTTTGCGTTAATCACCTTTGGGATTAGATTTTGCCCTGGTTCTTGGGATATTTGTTATGTTTCAGCCCTGTCCACTTGACTCGTTCCACCATTAGAATTAGAATAGAATAGAGCTAGGAGGGACCTTGGAGGTCTTCTACTCCAGCCACCCCCCCCCACACACACACACTTAGGCAGGAGAACCTGCACCATCTCAGACAGGTGACTGTCCAGTCTCTTCTTAAAAATCTCCAGTGATGGAGTGCCCACAATTTCTGGAGGCAACTTCTGTTCCACTGGTTAATTGTCCTCACTGTCAGGAAGTTTCTCCTCAATTCCAGGTTGCTTCTCTCTTTGGTCAATTTCCAACCCTTGTTTCTTGTCCTGCCCTCTGGTGCTTTGGAGAATAGTTTGACCCCCTCCTCTTCTTTGTGGCAGCCCCTCAAATACTGGAACACTGCTATCATGTCACTCCTGTTTCTTCTTTTCTTTAGACTAGCCAAACCCAAGTCCTGCAGATGTTCTTCGTTTGTTTTAGTCTCCAGGCCTTGGATCATCTTAGTTGCTCTTCTCTGAATTTTTTCCAAACTCTCAACCTCTTTTTTGTGATAACGGTGACCAAAATTGGCTGCAGTATTCCAGGTGTGGTCTTACTAGGGCTTTATAAAGTGGTACTAATACCTCACGTGATCTTGATTCTATGCCTCTGTTTATACAGCTCAGGATGGTATTAGCTTTGTTTGGCTGCTGCTGCACATGGCTGGCTCATGGTCAAGTGATCTTCAAGTGACAAAGTCCCTCTCACACTTGCTGTTTTTGAGCCAGGGTCTCACAGTTTCTCTGTGGACCTCTCCAGACTGGATGTCGGAATGACCACTTTGCCAATGCCCAGTGTATATACAGTACTGTTTTCATTTCAATCAATCAATCAATCAATCAATCAATCAATCAATCAATCAATCAGAATAGAGCTAGAAGGGACCTTGGAGGTCTTCTAGTCCAACCCGCTGCTCAAGCTGGTTTTTTTCTGCTCTTGCATTTGATTTGATTTGATTGTATCTGGTTTTATTCATTGTGTCTTTTATTGTCAACATCACAAAAAGCTATTGGCAGACGGATAAGAGAGCCAGTTTTGTCTTGTAGCTAAGAGACTAGGCTAGAACTGGGAGACTGTGAGTTCTAGTCCTGCCTTAGGCACAAAAGCAGCTGTGGGACTTTGGGGCCAGTTATTTTTTCTCAGCCCTAGGAAGAAAGCAAGGGCAAACCATTTTTAAAATTTTGTCAAAAAAAACATCAGGGATTTGTCCAGGAGGTTTCCAAGAGTCAAGGAAGGAAGGAAGGAAGGAAGGAAGGAAGGAAGGAAGGAAGGAAGGAAGGAAGGAAGGAAGGAAGGAAGGAAGGAAGGAAGGAAGGAAGGAATAGGAGAGGAATAAGGAAAGGAAATGAAGGAAAGGAAAGGAAAGGAAAGGAAAGGAAAGGAAAGGAAAGGAAAGGAAAGGAAGGGAAGGGAAGGGAAGGGAAGGGAAGGGAAGGGAAGGGAAGGGAAGGGAAGGAAGGAAGGAAGGAAGGAAGGAAGGAAGGAAGGAAGGAAGGAAGGAAGGAAGGAAGGAAGGAAGGA
>JANCQY010000029.1:7500-50000 GCA_024294585.1 Vipera latastei | reverse complement strand
AGCAGGAAATCCAAAGGACCTTAGAGTCTCATCCACAGGAATGAAGTCAACCTATGTTTCCTGTTAAAGCTTTGTAGCGTGGAAAGAATCTGGAGAAAGAAGCAGTTTTAGGGACATGATGTGATGTTAAAGGCTAAATTTGAATAATGTAATTAAAATCAAAATTAGGTAAAAATTTAATAACAGGACATAGGTACATCTCAGCGAATTGAATTGACAATTATTTTTTTTTAAACTGGCCATGCTATTTCTGGAAATTTATTAGTTTAAACTGGTTGTATGAAATGTTAAGGGAAATTGAGAAGGACGTTTTGATAATGGAACCTGAATTATGTACTGAAAACTCTGTTACTGAATCTCTGATTACCCAGTTACCGTGATGCTTTCTAAATATGTAGGTTTTAATTGAAAAACCAATGAAACATGTTTTTTAAAAAATGAAGGCAACCTATGTCTCCTGTTAAAGCTTTCTAGTGTGGGAAGAATCCGGAGAAAGAAACAGTTTGGGGAATTTTTTTTTTTAATCCCATTTATATCCCGCCCTTCTCCGAAGACTCAGGGCGGCTTACAATCTAAAGCACAAATCAATGTGCTTAGCAATAGCCTTCATTCTATGTATATGCCTGCTTATTAGGGCTTTCGCCCCCCCCCCAGCGGCATTATTACAAAGTCAGCTTATTGCCCCCAACAATCTAGGTCCTCATTTTACCTACCTTGAAAGGATGGAAGGCTGAGTCAACCTTGAGCCTGGTGGGACTCGAACCTGCACTAATTGCAGGCAGCTGGTGTTACTTAAGGAGGCATTAGCCCACTGCTCCACCAAGGCTCCTTGTCACATTTCCGACGTATGGGCTTTTCAAGTGACTCTGAGGCATTGTTTACCTTAAAAATCCTTTATTAGCCTAATACACCGGCAAATGCTTGCTCGAAGGAAGCTGGAATCTGAAATCTCCACCCTCTTGCACAATATATTAAAACACAATTCCCCACGTTTCTAATTTTGTCATTAATCTTAAGGTAAAGGTAAAGGTTCCCCCGCAAATGCGTGCTAGTCGTTTCCAACTCTAGGGGCTGGTGCTCATCTCTGTTTCAAAGCCGAAGAGCCAGTGCTTGTCTGAGGACATCTCCGTGGTCATGTGGCCGGCATGACTAGACGCCAAAGGCGCACGGAACGCTGTTACCTTCCCACCGTAGTGGTCCCTATTTTTCTACTTGCATTTTTACGTGCTTTCGAACTGCTAGGTTGGCAGAAGCTGGGACAAGTAACAGGCACTCACTCTGCTACGCGGCACTCAGGATTCGACTCGCCAAACTGCCAACCTTCTGATTGACAAGCTCAGCGTCCTAACCCATTCTCCAATTAATTTAAAGAATCAGTTTCCCTTCTGTTAGAAAACCCGCCAAGCTCTTATCTTCTTTAATTTCAGATGGCCTTGAAGGTGCAATCCTCCTCTTCTCCCCCCCCAACCTTAATCCAATCTCTTAAAGCAATACACAAGTTTAACATGTGAAACGGCTACTTCTTCATCTCTGTGTCAAGCAATAACATTCGATGTCAGCAGCGTTGACAGGAATATTAAAAAGGGAGAATATATGTCCCCAAAGGAATAATGGAGAAGATCTTTAAAACAAAACAAAACAGAAACTAGTTCCCAGAAATCAGTCCCAGCCCATAGGTAGAGGCCAGCTTTTAGAAATGCAAAATCAATAATCCATTCAGGAAGGTTGGGGCCAGGAAGCTAGAAATTAGGAAGACAAAGACCCCTAAAATCTACATATCCCCACCCAAATGCTAAGGACAGGAGACATCATAGGATAAATCCACCAATATCAAAAGGGCACACTCAGGTCAAAGTACATGAAACAGGAAATACAAAGCCTCAGACAGGAACAGGAAGCAACCTCAAGAGCCCCAGAAGGTATAAAAAGCCCACCACTCTGCTCCATGTGTTTAGTTTTTTTTTTCCAGAGCCATCTTTCTGTCTGCTTCTCCTCTTCAATAAACTACAACCTTCTTTCTAAAGCAGTCTCCATTTCGTTTATTCCCGGCTTGGACTGGACCCTGATGAAGATTTTTCTTTCCACACTAGCAATAAAGATCTGTGTTTGTAGTGCTTGTAGATTCTCTTAAGAGATTGGACACTCTCTCTATTCAGATCTCTCTTAGGAGAACTGAAATGGTAGGGGATCTCCTGCATAAGCAGGGGGTTTGGAGCAGAAGACCTCCAAAGTGTCTTCCAACTCTGTTATTATTCTGTTACTGTCAACATTCAGCTCGAGAATCCAAATAAAACTCCATTTCTGAAAATCTTGTGTTTTATTGAATGCACTGTGTGGTTGTGTCAAAGCAAAACTAACTCTGAGGCTCCCACACCAATTCATACACGGAAACAATAGTTGTCCCAGCCAGGCCCCCAATCTCTTACATAATCCATATCAACCAGTCCACTTTGTTAAGGGAACCATCTGCTTCGAATCCACACCTGTTCTACTGTCCTTCATAAGGCTTCAGGCTCCCACAATCTGCAGCTGAATCGAAGTTTCATTTCTCCATCTACCCATTTGATAGTAATACCTCCTCCCCCTTTTATCTAAAGGCAAGTTGAAACGCAGAGGCACATAGGTGCCAAAGTTTCATCCTTGACCGTTACAGTATTCAAGCCAGAAATGTTTTTTTTATTCAGACATTAGGAACATGGCCTTTCCTGGACTGCTCATAGTTACTTATGCCTTGATCACCTTTGTCTTGACTACTGCAATGCACTCTACAAGGGGCTGCCCTTGAAAAGTAACAGAGGCTTCAAGATAAAGCAGCCTGCATGGTTTTCTGTACACCTAGATACCACACTTGTGACATCTTTTGCGGGAGCTGCTTTGGCTGCCGATTTGCTTCTGGGTCCAATTCAAGGTGCTAGTTCTCACCTTTAAAGCTCTGTATGGCCTGGGGCCAGGTTGTTGGAAGGACTTTTTCCAATTCATTTCCCATTTGCCAATAGAATAGAAAAGAATAGAATAGAATAGAATAGAATAGAATAGAATAGAATAGAATAGAATAGAATAGAATAGAATAGAATAGAATAGAAAATATGGAACAGAACAGAACAGAACAGAACAGAACAGAACAGAACAGAACAGAATAGAATAGAATAGAATAGTATAGAGCTGGAAGGGAGTTTGGAGGTCTTCTAGTCCAGCCCCTTGGTCAAGAAGGAGAGCCTGTACCATCTCAGACAGGTGACTGTCCAGTCTCTTCTTAAAAACTTCTAGTGTTGGAGCATTCACAGCTTCTGGAGGCAGGTTGTTCCACTGGTTAATTGTTCTAACTGTCAGGAAGTTTCTCCTTAATTCCAGGTTGCTTTTCTCTTTGTTCAGTTTCCAACCTTTGTTCTTGTCCTTCCTTTAAGGTGCTTTGGAGAATAGTTTGACCCCCTCTTCTTAACAACTGCAGGGAAATACTGGACTACTGCTATCATGTCTCCCCTATTTCTTCTTTTCTTTAGACTAGCCAAAGCCAAGCCCCGCAGCCATTGTTTGTACATTTTAGTCTCCAGGCCTTGGATCATCTTAGGTGCTCTTCTCTGATTTCTTTCCAGTCTCTCAACATCTTTTTTGTGATATGTTGACCAAAGTTGGCTGCAGTATTCCAGGTGTGGCCTCACTAGGGCTTTGTAAAAGCGGTACTAATTCTTCATGTGGTCTTGATTCTGTGACTCTGTTTGCACAACCCAGGATTGTATTAGCCACTGGGTCTTCTCATGCTTCAGAGAGATCTGCTTAGCTTTGCCATGCTGTGAATCCTTGACTTATGACGCCAATTGGGCCCCAACTTTCCGTTGCCAAGAGAAACAGCTGTTAAGTGAGCCTTGTTCCATTTTACCTTCCTTCTTGCCTCAGCTGTTTAGGGAATCCCTGCAGTTGTTAAGTAAGACCATTATTAAGTGAATCGGGCTTCCCCATTGACTTTACTTGTCAGAAGGTCGCAAAAGGGGATTACGTGACCTCGGGACTCTGCGGCCATCATAAATACGAGTCAGTTGCCACCAGTCTTAATTTTGATCACGTGACCATGGGGGATGCTGCGATGGTGATAAGCAGTGAAAATGGTCAGAAGTCACTTTTGGGGGGGGGCGCAGTTGTAACTTTGTACAGTCATTAAACTAAGAACGTATGAAGAACGGCTGTGGGATTTGGGTTTGGCCAGTCTAAAGAAAAGAAGAATCAGTGGTGACATGATAGCAGTCTTCCAGTATTTGAGAGGCTGCCACAAGGCAGAGGGAGGCAGATTGTTCACCAGAGCACCAGAGGGCAGGACGAGAATCAATGTTTGGAAACTGACCAAAGAGAGAAGCAACCTGGAATTGAGGAAAAACGTCCTGACAGTGAGGACAATCAACCAGTGGAACAGATGTTGCCTCCAGAAATCGTGGGCGCTCCATCACTGGAGGTTTTTAAGAAGAGACTGGACAATCACCTGTCTGAGATGGTATAGGTTCTTCTGCTTGAGCATGGGGCTGGACTAGAAGACTTCCAAGGTCCCTTCCAGCTCTATTCTATTCTGTTCTGTTCTGTTCTGTTCTTTTCCTTTGCATATATTCTATTCTATTCTGTTCTGTTCTATTCTGTTCTATTCCATATTTTCTATTTTCTATTCTATTCTGTTCTGTTGTATTCTATTTTTTCTCTATTCTATTCTGTTCTGTTCGTTTCTGTTCTGTTCTATTCTATTCCATATTTTCTATTTTCTATTCTATTCTATTCTGTTCTGTTCTGTTCTGTTCCGTTCCGTTCTGTTCCGTTCCGTTCCATTCTGTTCTGTTCTATTTTATTCTATTCTGTTCCGTTCCGTTCCATTCCATTCCATTCCATTCCATTCCATTCCATTCCATTCCATTCTATTCTATTCTATTCTATTCTATTCTATTCTATTCTATTCTATTCTATTCTATTCTATTCTGCATCAGCATGTTTCATTACTTCCCGTCTCAGATATTCAGCTAGAACATCACCCACTAATTTGTCTTCTTTGATGTCCTTCTCTGCCATTGTTCTCCTTCCCTTTTGTCTCTTCTTCTTGTAAACATTCCGTGCAAATTCTTACTGCCTCTCAAGATTGTTTTGCTCAACAGCTGCCACTTAAATCTTTGCCAACTGTATTGTATTATTCTATTGTGATGGCTGAAGCTTGGAAACAATGAACTACACTCAAGTTGTGTGCAAAGGAACATAAGGTTGGGGTGTGCAGAAAATAACAGCAGTGCTTCATGTCATAAAATTTCCATATCTATCCTGACAATCATTTTAGGATAACTCTTTTTTTTTCTGGGGGGGGGGGGTGAGGAGAGAAGAGGAGGGGTGTCCTCCTTGGAGACATTTTTAAACTCAAAACTGAAGGAAATGATTAGAAATTACATGTGCTTGCAAGGTTTTCCTCCTATAAAATGTGCTCGCAGTTGGATGAATAATGCAAAGTATGACTTCATATTGTTATTCTTAGGCTTTGTAGTGAGATCTTAGGCTGCATTTGAAGTGGTGTGTGAGAATGACAGTTTAAGAATTGCAAGGATGGAGAGGAGACAATCCCACTGTGAAAGTGAACACATGTTCTTTCTCTGGAGCTGAACAATGTTTTGCTTTTTTTCCCCATCAGCCGCCAAAGCCGACTGTTATTTGCAAATGTAAACTTTCATTGGAATTAAGGAACCAACACTGGAGGTTTTTAAGAAGAGACTGGACAGCGATTTGTCTGAAATGGTATAGGGTTTCCTGCTTGAATGGGAGGTTGGACTAGAAGACCTCCAAGGTCCCTTGCAACTCTGTTATTCTGTTATTTAGAAGGCAGGTATTTGAGGGGTGGCCCCAAAGGAGGAGTCAAGCTATTCTCCAAAGCACCTGAAGGCAGGACAAGAAGCAACGGATGGAAACTAACCCCGGAGAGAAGCAACCTAGAACTAAGGAGAAATTTCCTGACACTTAGAACAATTAACCAGTGGAAGAACCTGATTAAGTTGGGAATGCTCTAAAACTGGAGGTTTTTAAGAAGAGACTGGACAGCCCTTTGTCTGAAATGGTCCTGAAATGCCTCTCTATTCCATCACAGAAATTTCCAAAACCTTAAACATACCGTTGGAAAGAAACGATAAAAAAACCCTAAAAACTAAAAAGGGAACAAAAAGACCAACCCATCTCTTTGTCAGCCATCGACACGGACAAAAGAGCCTTGGTGGAGCAGTGGGATAATGCCTCCTTAAGTAACACCAGCTGCTTGCAATTAGTGCAGGTTCGAGTCCCACCAGGCTCAAGGTTGACTCAGCCTTCCATCCTTCCCAGGTAGGTAAAATGAGGACCCAGATTGTTGGGGGCAATTAAGCTGACTTTGTAAAAATGCTGCTGGGGGGGGGGGGCGAAAGCCCTAATAAGCAGGCATATACATAGAATGAAGGCTATTGCTAAGCACATTTGATTTGTGCTTCTTAGATTGTAAGCCGCCCTGAGTCTTCGGAGAAGGGCGGGATATAAATGGGATTTTTTTTAAAAAAGGAGAGATTGATACCGTTAATGTCAGATCGACAATTAACCCCCCCAAAAATACCCCAGTCAAGGAAATACCGACTCAAAAAACGAAACTAACATTAAACAAAAGCCCAATCAAGTAACCACCAGGAGGGTTCCCACCAGCACAAACAAAGCAAGCCACTTGTCAACGCTGCTAACATCGGATGTTTTTTTGCATTGACAACCGATGGAAATGTAGCCATCTTTTCCTTTTTTTGCTTTTAGAGTTAGATGAAGCTGGGAGGGGGGCCGATGTGAATGAGAGTCCAGCTAGACATAACAACACTGAACCTAACGTGAGAATCAAGGTGTCAACACTGCTAACATCGAATGTTCTTGCTTTGACAACTTATGGAGATGCAGCCCTTTCCCTTTGCTTTATGTTTTACTCTTAGAGTTAGAATTAGATGATACTGCGGCGGGGGGAGGAGGAGGAATATGCTTGGGAGATTAGTTTGACAGAACAATACTGTAACTAGCGTGAGAGTCAGGGAGAGAAGCAACCTAGAACTTTCCTGACAGTTAGAACAATTAAACCAGTGGAACAACCTGCCTCCAGAAGTGGTGAATACTCCAACACTGGAAGTTTTTAAGAAGAGACTGGACAGCCATTTGTCTGAAATGGTATAGGGTTTCCTGCCTTAGCAGGGGGTTGGACTAGATGACCTCCAAGGTCCCTTCCAACTTATTATTATTATTATAGAACCAAGGTGAATGAAATAAGAGATGATAAGAATTGGCGGGCTGGAGAACTGGAAGGAGAGCCTGCATTTCAAACTAATTGGGGAATGTGATTTATGACTTTTAATTGGAGGAGGGAATTGAGCTTTGATACTATGTGCTCAGAGAAGGGGAATTTATTTTTATTTATTTTATTTTATTAGATTTATATACCGCCCTTTTCCGAAGGACTCAGGGCAGTTTACAGGGTATTTAAAAACCAAACCAATACAAAATACAAAAGTTAAAAAACAATTTAAAAAGATTAAATTATCCCTAAAAATAAAAACCCCAGTTAAAAATTCTCAGCCTGGGCCGGAGAGCTCAAAGAGCCAGGTCTTCAGGTCCCGGCGGAATGAACGAAGGTCAGGGGCAGTCCTAAGCTCCACAGGCAGCTGGTTCCAAAGGGCAGGCACCCCCACAGAGAAGGCCCTCCCCCTGGGTGTTACCCGCCGGCAATCTTTTACCGGTGGCACCCTGAGAAGACCCTCCCTGTGTGAGCGCACTGGACGAAGGGAACTTGATGCTGGCAGCAGGTGTTCCCTCAAATATCAGATTTTGGCTTCGCCTATGTACGTGCCAGTGCTATGCTACTCAAATAAAGATTCTTTAAAGTGAACAACGCCTCAAAGTTCTTTGAAGAACTTTGTTGGAACCAGGACCCAAGGTTGTTACAATCAGAGCTGATAAAGAATTGGTGGGCTGGAGAGCTGGAGAGAAAGCCCAGTTGGGGAATGTGATTTATGACTGTAAATTGGAGGAGGGAACTGAGCTTTGATTCTATGTGCTAGTATCAGGGATGCAGTGGCTCAGTGGGTTAGGACGCTGAGCTTGTCAATCAGAAGGTCGGCAGTTTGGCGGGTTGAATCCCGAGTGCCGCATAACAGAGTGAGCGCCTGTTACTCGTCCCAGCTTCTGCCAACCTAGCAGTTTGAAAGCACGTAAAAATGCAAATACAAAAATAGGGACCACTGTAGTGGGAAGGTAACAGCGTTCTGTGCACCTTTGGCATCTAGTCATGCTGGCCACATGACCATGGAGACATCCTCAGACAAGCGTTGGCTCTTCAGCTTTGAAACGGAGATGAGCACCGGCCCCTAGAGTTAGAAACGACTAGCACGCGTGTGCGGGGGAACCTTTACCTTTACTTACTATGTGCTCAGAGGAGGGGAATTCAGTTTTTTTGGTTCGATTATGTAAGTGCTGACATTATGCTACTCGAATAAAAGTTTCTTTAAAGTAAGCAATGCCTTGAAGTTCTTTTGAAGAGTTCCAACTGTCGGAACCATGACAGAGAGAAACAGAACTGGGTAAGGAAACGTCTGCAAGAAAACAAGCAAGCTCAGCCAACACTAAGGGCCCTATTTTCCAGCATATTCACTTGCCGGTCACTCCAAAAATAACAGGAATTTGAGTTGCAAACACATAAAGTTACGGGTGTAGTGAAATGCTGAGAACACGGAATGTGAAAATACAGGATATAATTGCAGCCCATTTCTGCGGGGAACCATAAGAGCAGGAAGCACACATAACAGTTAAAAATCTTTGATGAAACATAATGTTAAGATCCCAGGTGTACGGCATGAAGTTTGTGATGTGGAAACTATTTATTCTGCGTTTATCCTTAGAAACCTGCATTCTGAAGTAGCTAGAGCCTCAGCATGCATTTTTTTCCCCTTATGTAAAATAAATCAATGGATTTAGCTGCATGAAGCTTTTGCTCACAACAAATTGTTGGATAACTATTGAACAGAATGTTGTGCTTTCAGAGAGACATTTTATCATCATGTCTGGTGTGTGAAGCCAATGTAGCAATGAAGCAGGTTTGAGGTAGGTCTTATTGGAGGAGATTACAAAATTGAGGGGCTGCCACTGAGAAGACACCCCCCCAAACTCCTGAGATCATAGGTTTGGGAGGTCATCTAGAGCAGGACCCCCAAAGATAACCTCTAGATACAGGCAGGAAGGTATAGTGGGGGCGCAACGGCTCAGGGTTAAAGACACTGAGCTAGTCAGCTGGAAATACTACAGCTAATTTTGGTCACCATATCACAAAAAATATGTTGACACCTTGGAAAAAGTTCAGAGAAGAGAAACTAAGATGATCAATGGCCTGGAGACTAAAACATACGAAGAACGGCTACAGGACTTGAGTTTAGCTAGCCCAGGGGTAGGCAACCTTGGCTCTTTTATGACTTGTGGACCTCAACTCCCATGCTGGCTCAGGAATTCTGGGAGTTGAAGTCCACGAGTCATAAAAGAGCAAAGGTTGCCTGCCCCTGGGCTAATCTAAAGAAAAGAAGAAATAAGGGGAACATGATAGCAGTATTCCAGTATCTGAGGGGCTGCCACAAGGTAGAGGGGGGTCACGTTTTTCACCAAAGCACCAGAGCGAAGGACAAGAAACAATGGTTGGAAACCAACCAAAGAGAGAAGCAACCTAGAATTAAGGAGAAACTTCCTGACAGTGAGGACAATTAACCAGTGGAACAGCTGGCCACCAGAAATCGTGGGCGCTCCATCACTGGAGGTTTTTCAGAAAAGGCTAGACAGTCACCTGCCTGAGATGGTATAAGTCCTCCTGCTTGAGCAGGGGGCTGGACTAGAAGACCTCCAAGGTCCCTTCCAGCTCTATTTCATTCTATAAAGCTGACAGCCCAGGTTCAAGTCCCAGGTGATGGGATGAGTTCCCATTCCTTGCTCCAGCTCCTGCCCACCGAGAAGTTCGAAAGCATGCAAATATGAGTAGATAAATAGGTACCACGTTTGCGGAATGGTAACAGTGTTCCAGGTGTCTGTATATAGTCATGCTGACCATATGACCACGGAAGTACTGCAGACAATGCTGCTCCCCATGGCTAAGAAACTGAGATGGGCACCACCATCTTAGAGTTGGATACAACTGGACAGGGGAAAGCTTTAGCTTTATGGGTAGGAAGAAGCATTCCATCAGATATTGGGTTTCTAAGGCATCATAATCCCAAAGGCAATTTTTCCCCTTTTTTGTTTTTCTTTGAAGACATTTCACTTCTCATCCAAGAAGCTTCTTCAGCTCTGACTGGAAGGATTTATACTCCTTGCAGACAGCTGGTCATTTGCCTTCTTTTAGAGAGTCATTGAGGCCACTTGGAGGTTTAATCTGTGTCCTCGGCGTCATCTGAATGGTGCGAAGGGGTGTGGAGCCTTCTTGGAACTGCTGAAAAGGACTGTGTTGTAGACTGGAGATGGAGGCTGTCATATCCCTCCCCCTCTGTTGAGAGAGGGACTGTTCACGTTGTTCTTCATAAACACATGGCACAAACAAATGCATCAGAACAAGAGTCAGTAGTCCATCTGCATTTAAAAGACAAAGGCCGCTCTTTCAAAGCCAGCAAAGTCCACATTTTGGTTTGAAAACGAGGTCAAAGAGGCCATCTAGGTCAAAACTGAACAGTCCTTGCCCTAGAATCTTGTAGATGTCTTCTTCTTCTTCTTCTTCTTCTTCTTCTTCTTCTTCTTCTTCTTCTTCTTCTTCTTCTTCTTCTTCTTCTTCTTCTTCTTCTTCTTCTTCTTCTTCTTCTTCTTCTTCTTCTTCTTCTTCTTCTTCTTCTTTCCTTTTGGAACTAGTGGCTCTTTTGGTTTGCCACCAAAAATGACAAAGCAAGGCACTTTTCTTCTTCTTCTTCTTCTTCTTCTTCTTCTTCTTCTTCTTCTTCTTCTTCTTCTTCTTCTTCTTTCCTTTTGGAACTAGTGGCTCTTTTGGTTTGCCACCAAAAATGACAAAGCAAGGCACTTTTACATAAAGAAACTCCACTCCCTTCGCTGATGATGTTACCTAGTTGGGTAATGAAATGCCTGCAAGAAAACCACCCAGCTCAGAGAGCCTCAAGGACCCACACAGTTCTCTTCCTCCTCCTCCTCCCATATCCTCCTCCTCCTCTTCCTCTTCCTCCTCCTCCTCCTCCCCCCAAATCCACACTCCCTTCTAGTGTCAACACTGTAAACAAAACGGATGCTCCTGCTCTGACAAGTGATGGAAATTGCAGCCATTTCCCCTTTCCTTTTAACATGCTTTTTCTTCTGTTTAGAGATCAGGTGTTGAAGGCTGGGAATGGGGAGCCATCATAACAGTGCAGCTCCGTGGGAACTCAAGGACACAAACCGATAACGTTTTGGCGGGCTGAGGAGCTGGGGAGAGAGCCCGCGCTCCGGGCTAATTGGAGAACGTGAATTATGACTGCTTAGTGGGGGAAGGGAATCTAGTTTGGGGTTCAACTATGTAGTGCCGATACTTTGTTTCCTGAATAAAACGTTCTTTCGGGAAGAATTCTTGCCTCGACGTTTTTTAATGGGTTTCATCTATTGGAACCATGACATCTAGCACTGCTGGAGTTACCTGGTTGGATCATAAAACGTCTGCAAGAAAACAACCGAGCTCAGGGAGTACCAAGGACCCCCCACCCCCATTTCAGCCCTGAGCTACAATTATTTTCTTCTATTGGAACACCTCTGTATTCCATCACAGAAGTTTGGAGCATTAAGGACCCGCGCAGTTCTTTTTCCTCCTCTCTCCTCCTCCTTCCCCTCTCTCCTCCTCCTCCTCCTCCTCTCTCCTCCTTGTTCCTCTTCTCTCTTCCTCACTCCCTCCTTCTCCCTCCTCCTCTCTCCTTCTCCCTCCCCTCTCTCCTCCTTGTTCCTCCTCACTCCTTCTCCTCCCCACTCCTCCCCCTCACTCCTTTCCCCCTCCTCCTGTCTCCTCCTCCCTCCCCCCCCCTCCTCCTCCTCGCTCCTCCTCTCTCTTCCTCCTCCCTCCCCCTCCTCCTCTCTCCTCCCTCCCTCCTCTCTCCTCCTCCCTCTCTCCTCCTCACTCCTTCCCCCCTCCTCCTCACTCCTCCTCCTCCTCACTCCTTCCCCCTCCTCCTCTTTCCTCCTCCACCTCCTCCCCCCCTCCTCCTGTCTCCTCCTTTTCTCCTCCCTCCTCTTCCCTCCCCCCTCCCTCCTCTCTCCTCGTTCCTCCTCTCTTCTCCTTGCTCCTCCCTTCTCCTCCTCACATTTCACCCTCCCTCCTAGCACTCATGATGTTGCCTACTGTAGTTGGATAACGAAACATCTGCAAGAAAACAACCAAGCTCGGAAAGCACCAAGGATCTTGCAGTTCATCCCAGAGCTACAAATATTCCCTTCTGGATTGAATGTAAAAGGCCCCAATGACCTACTGGACTACCTACCCTCATCACCACAAATGCGAATGTTAACCGGGTGTATCCAGAAGGCACCACGTTGGGCCCAGACTTTTGCCAACAAGGATGCTTAAACCTGAATGTTTCTACAGCTAGAAGGTCATGTACAAAATAAGCTAAAGGACAGATGTGTCACTGCTTTTTTTGGGGTGGGGATGGGGCTTGGAAGCACCATCTTTATTTTTATTTGTGCTCAAGGCAATTTGCAGGTAAGGATGCCCTCCAGTTAAACAGGCACCCTTCATTTTATGCAATCACTTTAATTTTATGGTCTTCCTGAACATTTCATTGGCAGCATAACAAGGCCGGTAACTGGTTGGATGCCAAGTCCTTTCTCTCCACACAACTTAATGCTCGATTGTCTTTTTTATACTACATTCTCAGTGTCCCTGAATTTTGCAACAAGGCTAGCACTTGATTTTGGGGTCTATGGCGTGCTTAGCTGAAAAATATTAAAATTGCTGCTAATAAAATAAATCACGGTGCCATTTTTCAATACTCCCAAGCAATAAACCAACTGCATAAATTTGCTCCAAAGGCCCATCATCTCTCCCTTCCTCCCTCCCTCTCTCTTTCTCCTTCCCTCCCTCTTTCTCTTTCTCTCTTTCTCCTTCCCTCCGTCTCTCTCTCTCTTTCCCTCCCTCTCTCTCTCTTTTTTCCTTCCCTCGCTCTTTCTCTCTCTCTCTCTCTCCCCCTCTCTCTTTCTCTCTTTCTCCTTCCCTCCCTCTCTGTCTCTCTCTCCCTCCCTCCCTGCCTGCCTCTCTCCTTCCCTCCCTCTCTCTCTCCCTCTCTTTCTCCTCTCTCCCTCCCTCTCACTCTGTAGCATAACGTACCTTTTCATGTAGTATTTAACACTCACAAGTACTATAAAGTCATTTTTATACTTTTTCACTTCCCCAATCTCTCTCTGTGTGTCTCTCTTTCTCCTTCCCTCCCCATCTCCCTCCCCCTCTCTCTTTTTCTCCTTCCCTCTCTCTCCCTCCCTCCCTCCCTCTCTCTTTCTCTTTCTCTCTCTCCTCTCTCTCTCTCTCTCTCTCTCTCTCTCTCTCTCTCTCTCTCTCTCTCTCTCTCTCTCTCTCTCATTCTCTTTCTGTCTGTCTGTCTGTCTGTCTCTCTCTCTTCTCTCTCTCTCTCTCTCTCTGTCTATCTCTCTGTTTCTGTCTCTCTCTCTCTCTCTGTCTCTCTCTCTCTCTCCAGATGAGTCAAGGATGGAGAAAGAGAAACATTTGTTTGCAATTCTGGTTGAAAATTGGCAAACAAAGTAGTCTAATGTGTCCCCATGACAGGGTCTAATGCAGCCACAAAAATTCATTTTCACCTTCGGAGTTGTTTATCTTAACGTCTCTAAATTATCACATCTACAAGCCTCACTTTGACTTCTCTGTATAACCTTATTTGTTCCAGTGTTTAGGAGGATTAAGGGAGGGTAGGCATCATCTCCTGTTTTGAGCAAGGTCATTGCTCCTGCAAAGGGGTTTCCTTTTTACGATGCAAATCAGAGGTCTTGCAGCTCACGATAAATGAGTCAGGGGGCCTTAAATATTACACCTTTTCTTTTGTAAGCGAAGGTCACCCAGGAAACCCCTTATAGCTATTGGAAAGAAGAAGAGGAAATTGATCTTTTCAGGACGCGGAGCCCACCGTTTGCTCTGCTTTTTCTGAGAGTTTGGATGTGGGTGGCCAAACTGAGACAAAATGGGAGTTTTCACCCAGTTGCAAACAGTAGTAGAAAACTGCATGGGGAGGAGTACTACCGCTAGGTAAAAGTTCCTATTCGCCCTCCATGCATGGAGGCATGGGCATGTTTATGCATGGAGCTTTCTATTGCCGAATATTATTTATAGCCAGATAAAAAGAGATAACAGAATAACAAGAGTTCGAAGGGGCCTTGGAGGTCTTCTAGTCCAACCCCCTACTCAAGCAGGAGACCCTATACCATCCCTGACAAGTGGCTGTCCAGCCTCTTCTTAAAAGACTCCATTGATGGAGCATCCACAACTTCGGAAGGCAACTTCTGTTCCACTGGGTTGATTGTTCTCACTGACATGGAAATTTCTCCTTACTTCTAGGTTGCTTTTCTCCTGGAGTAGATAACATTAAGCATGTTTAATTCTGGAAGAATGGGAGATGAAAGAACAGATGGAAAGTCCATTTATCAGGTGCAGGTTTACACACAATGAACAGTCAAATGCTGAATCTATGTCACTAAATTATAGCATGTGATCTAGGACCCTCCTTCCTTCGTTCGTTCATTCGTTCCTTCGTTCCTTCCTTCCTTCCTTATCTCCTTCCTTCCTTCTCTGCACCTTCCTTCCTTCCTTTTGTCTCCTTCTTTCCTTTTCTCCTTCCTTCCTTCCTTCCTTCCTTCCTTCCTTCCTTCCTTCCTTCCTTCCTTCCCATCTCCTTCCTTCCTTCCTTCTGTCTCCTTCCTTCCTTCCTTCCTTCCTTCCTTCCTTCCTTCCTTCCTTCCCATCTCCTTCCTTCCTTCCCTTCCCTTCCTTCCTTTGTTCCTTCCTTCCTTCCTTATCTCCTTCCTTCCTTCTCTGCACCTTCCTTCTGTCTCCTTCACTTCCTTCCCTTTTCTTCCCTTCCCCGTCTCCTTCCTTCTTTCTTTCTTTCTTTCTTTCTTTCTTTCTTTCTTTCTTTCTTTCTTTCTTTCTTTTTTTTCCTTCCTTCCTTCCTTCCTTCTGTCTCCCTTCCTTCCTTCCTTCCCTTCCTTCCTCCCCTTTGTTCTTTCCTTCCTCTCCTTATCTCCTTCCTTCCTTCTCTGCACCTTCCCTTCTGTCTCCTTCCTTCCTTCCTTTCTTTCTTCCTTCTTTCCTTCCTTCCTTCCTTCCCATCTCCTTCTTTCTTTCTTTCTTTCTTTCTTTCTTTCTTTCTTTCTTTCTTTCTTTCTTTCTTTCTTTCTTTCCTTCCTTCCTTCCTTCCTTTCTTCCTTCCTTCCTTCCTTCCTTCCTTCCTGTCTCCTTTCTTCCTTATCTCCTCCCTCCCTCCCTCCCTTTCTATCTCCTTTCTTCCTTCTCTATCTCTCTATCTCCAGCATTTCCGTTGCTAAGCAAGGCAGTTGTTAAAGGAGTTTTGCCCCCTTTTACACCCATTTTTGTCAGAGTTGCGAAGCCAACCAATGCAATTGTTCAGTGTCCCGTGCCATTGTTCAATGAATCTGACTTCCCCTGTTGACTTCTGCTTGTCAGAAGCCATAGTGATCTCATGATTCCAGAGAGTGCAACTGTCATAAATACAAGCCAGTTGCCAAGCCTCTGGATTGGGGATGCTGCAACAGTTGTCAGGGTGAAAATGGTCATAAGTTGCTTTTTTTCCCCCAGTGCTGTTTTAATTTCCAACGCTCACTAAGCAAAAGGTTGCAAGTCAAGGACTTCCTTCAGAAATGGCTCCTTCGAGTAGGTTTAGCTCCTTCAGAAGATCCAGCCGTTCCCCAGAGCCCTGGATTTGGAAATAATCATGTTCTAATATAAGTTTTATGCGCTCCCCTCAGGCCAAAGTCTATAAACCAGGTTGTAAACAAGCTGATTTTAAAGTGAGTCAATAGAAAGAGTAGGAATGGTTGGCATTTAGCCAGCTCCTGAATGCGTTAACAATTCACATTCTACCTTGTAGCAGCAGGAAAACTCCAGGAATTGCAGGAAAATTCCTCCTCCCCGCTTTTTCTTTTGCCTGGATTGGAACTGTAGACTATTTCAGAAACCAGTAGTATGGCTTGAAAAGCGGAGCAAGCCCAAAATACATCAACGCACAACCCTCACAGCCTATATTCTAAGCTTACCTAAGGCTGGCTACAAGCCCATTACAGTTAATCCTACCGTGTCCAACAGGATCTTTCTCCTGTCAAGAATGCTCGGGATTGTGGCCTGAAAATCCATTTCATGCTATTCCTTTCAGGCCTGAGAACTGCATGGTTGACAATCCGGACCTCTTTTAAGATAACAGACCCATGAATAGGACTGATTAACGCATTTCTCCCTTGCCTTCTGTTGCCCGCACCGTTTTTTTCTTCCATTGTGCCATTTCCTTTGAAATGTGAGCAATTGGGGAAGTGAAAAAGTATTAAAAAATGACTTTGTTGTAGTTGTGAGTGTTAAATACTGCATGAAAAGGTATGTTATGCTACAGAGGGAGAGGGAGGGAGGGAGGGAGAAAGAGAGAGAGGGAGGGAGAGAGAGACAGAGACAGGGAGGGAAGGAAAAAGAAAGAGAGAGGGAGGTAGGGAGAGAGAGAGACAGAGAGGGAGGGAGGTAGGGAAGGAAGGAAAAATTAAGAGAAAGAGAGGGAGGGAGGGAGAGAGAAAAAGAGAGAGAAGGAGAGAGAGAGGGAGAGAGAGAGGGAGGGAAGGAAGGAAGGAAGGAAAAAGAAAGAGATAGAGAGGGAGGGAGGGAGGGAGGGAGGGAGGGAGGGAAGGAGAGAGATAAAAAGAGAGGGAGAGGGAGAGGGAGAGAGAGACAGAGAGAGGGAGGGAAGGAAAAAGAGAGGGAGGGAGGGACAGAGACAGAGAGAAGGAGGTAAGAAAAAAGAGAGAAAGAGAGAGGGAAGGAAGGAAGGAGAAAGAGAGTGGGAGGGAGAGAGAGACAGAGAGAATAAGGGAAGGAGAAAGAGAGAAAGAGGGAGGGAGAGAGAGAGAGATACAGAGAGGGAGGGAGGGAGGGAAAGAAAAAAAGAAAGAGAGAGGGAGGGAGGGAGGGAGGGAGGGAAGGAGAGAGAGAAAAAGAGAGAGAGGGAGAGAGAGACAGAGGGAGGGAAGGAGAAAGAGAGTGGGAGGGAGAGAAAGAGACAGAGAGAACAAGGGAAGGAGAAAGAGAGGAAGAGAGAGGGAGGGAGAGAGAGAGTCAGAGAGGGAGGGAGGGACGGAGAAAGAGAGAGAGAGAGGGAGGGAGGGAAGGAGAGAGAGAAAAAGAGAGGGAGAGGGGGAGAGAGACAGAGAGAGGGAGGGAGAGAGAGAGACAGAGAGGGAGGGAAGGAGAAAGAGAGAGGGAGGGAGAGAGAGACAGAATGAACGAGAGAAGGAGAAAGAGAGAGGGAGGGAGGGAAAGAGACAGAGAGAGAGAGGGAGGGAGGGAGGGAAGGAAAAAGAGAAAGAGAGAGAGGGAGGGAGGGAGGGAAGGAGAGAGAGAGAAAAAAGAGAGAGGGAGAGAGACAGAGGGAGGGAAGGAGAAAGAGAGTGGAAGGGAGAGAAAGAGACAGAGAGAACAAGGGAAGGAGAAAGAGAGAAAGAGAGCGGGAGGGAGAGAGAGAGAGTCGGAGAGGGAGGGAGGGAAGGAGAGAGAGAAAAAGAGAGGGAGAGGGGGAGAGAGAGAGACAGAGAGAGGGAGGGAAGGAGAAAGAGAGTGGGAGGGAGAGAGAGACAGAGAGAATAAGGGAAGGAGAAAGAGAGAAAGAGGGAGGGAGAGAGAGAGATACCGAGAGGGAGGAAGGGAGGGAAGGAAAAAGAGAAAGAGAGAGAGGGGGGAGGGAGGGAAGGAGAGAGAGAAAAAGAGAGAGAGGGAGAGAGAGGGAGAGAGGGAGGGAAGGAAGGAAGGAAGGAAGGAAAAAGAAAGAGAGAGAGGGAGGGAGGAAGGGAGGGAAGGAGAGAGATAAAAAGAGAGGGACAGGGAGAGAGAGACACAGAGAGGAAGGGAAGGAGAAAGAGAGTGGGAGGGAGAGAGAGAAAGAGAGAATAAGGGAAGGAGAAAGAGAGAAAGAGGGAGGGAGGGAGAGAGAGAGATACAGAGAGGGAGGGATGGAGGGAAGGAAAAAAAGAAAGAGAGAGAGGGGGGGAGGGAGGGAAGGAGAGAGAGAAAAAGAGAGAGAGGGAGAGAGAGACAGAGGGAGGGAAGGAGAAAGAGACAGAGAGAACAAGGGAAGGAGAAAGAGAGGAAGAGAGAGGGAGGGAGAGAGAGAATCAGAGAGGGAGGGACGGAAGGAGAAAGAGAGAGAGAGGGAGGGAGGGAAGGAGAGAGAAAAAGAGAGGGAGAGGGGGAGAGAGAGAGACAAAGAGAGGGAGGGAAGGAAGGAGAAAGAGAGAGGGAGGGAGAGAGAGACAGAGTGATCGAGGGAAGGAGAAAGAGAGAGGGAGGGAGGGAAAGAGAGAGAGACAGAGAGGGAGGGAAGGAAAAAGAGAAAGAGAGGGAGGGAGGGAGAGAAGATGGGCCTTTGGAGCAAATTTATGCAGTTGGTTTATTGCTTGGACGTGATTTATTTCATTAGCAGCAATTTTAATATTACTCTGTGTGCTGTTGCCATTGTATGCTATTTCAGTTGTCCTTTCAACAACTCTAGATTGATCTGACTGGTATCCTCAGACTGCAGAAGTGATGAATGAGAGATATGTGTAGACAGAAACTTCCTGATATAATCCTCAACCTTCTGTTCACTTGGGAATGAATAAAGCTTTCTGATATATCCCATTTTTAACCTACATTTTCTTTTTCTTTCTTTCTTTCTTTCTTTCTTTCTTTCTTTCTTTCTTTCTTTCTTTCTTTCTTTCTTTCTTTCTTTCTTTCTTTCTTTCTTTCTTTCTTTCTTTTTGTTCTGGGTAAGCCTCAGTCTGAAATATGTTTGCTCCAAGCCTTAGTATCAAATAATATATTTTGCTTTAGGCTTTATAAGAGGTAAATGAGGGTGTCCCATCCATGTAGCTTTGAAATGCTTATGTTGGTACGTTTAGAAATCACAGGATTGGTGGGCAGCTGAGCTGCAGATAATGGATGAATCCACTAAAATTCATAGAAGAATCCACAGACTCATGAAAAGAATCCCCAAAGATTCATTGAAGGATCCACAAAGGTTCATTGATGAAATGATCCACAGTTTCATAGAACAATCCTCAGAGATTAATGGAATTATCCACAGTTTCATAGAATGTTCTGCAAAGATTCATAGAAGGATCCCCAAAGATTCATAGGAGAATCCACAGATTCATAGAAGGCTCCCCAAAGATTCATAGAAGAATCCACAGACTCATGGAAAAAATCCACAGACTCATAAAAGGATCCACAGACTCATGGAAAGAATCCACAGACTCATAAAGGGATCCCCAAAGATTCATAGGATCCATAAAGATCCATAGAAGGATCCCCAAGGATTCACAAAAGGATTCACAAAGATTCATAGAAGGATCCACCAAGACTCACTGAAGAATCCACAAGGATTTAAGGAACAATCCACAAAGATTCACCAAATGATCCACAAAGATTCATAGAAGAATCCACAGTTTCATAGAACAATCCACAAAGATTCATAGAAGGAGCCACAAAGATTCATAGATGAATCCCCATAGAAGGATCTCCAAAGATTCATAGAATGATCCCCAAAGATTCATAGAAAAAAATCCACAGTTTCATAGAAGGATCCCCAAAGATTCATAGAAGGATCCCCAAAGATTCATAGAAGGATCCCCAAAGATTCATAGAAGGATCCCCAAAGATTCAAAGAAGAATCCCCAGACTCATAAAATGATCCGCCAAGATTCATAGAAGAATCCACCAAGATTCATAAAAGGATCCACAAAGATTCATTGAAGGATCCACCAAGACTCACTGAAGAATCCACAGGAATTCGAGGAACGACCACCAAATGGTCCACAAAGATCCACAGAAGAATCCACTTCCCAAAATCACTCTTGGAACAAAAGAAGCTGCTTCCCTCTTTCTGCAAGGCTTCTGCCTGGAATATGGAAGCAGAGGGGCATTTTAAGAGGTGATCCAAGAGATTCCCCCCCCTCCATTCCAGCCACCTACAGTGAAAGAATCACAGGAGATCAAGCAGAAGAGCTCTGAAGGAAGGTGGGAACTCACTCCCCCAATCACAGCACCCCGGAAACAGATCTATGCAGACAAGGGAGGGCAAGGTCATCACCCTGTCCCTTCTTGTTTTCATCATGATCTGTGGCGATCCATAGATTTATGCCCCATTGTCTTCTGCACCCATTGCTATATTTGTCAAGATAAAGAGTCGTCGGGGAAAAAGCTGCGTCACCAGTACCCCAGTCAGATGATCTCCGGAACACATTGCCGTTCCCTCAAGTCATAAAAATTTCCCTTGCTCGCTTTGGGGGTCTTTTTAAAAAAAAAAAAAAAAAATCTTTCTCCCAAAGCTCTGAGAAAAGCCGTCACTCGCTTTCTAGACCCATTTACCCACTGAGTAATTGAGGAGGAGGTCAACGGGTTCAGACCACCCAACAATGGAGTAGTGGGGACAGTGACTCCCACTGTGCTTGGCCGATTCGCGCCAGTTCACTCCCGCCCCTCCTCCTGTGGACAAGTGAGAAGAGGAAAAATAGAAGGAAATTAATCGACGCCACTTTATGGTAAGTGGCAAACGGGTATTAATTTCTGCAATGCTCATTACCGAAACATTAATCACAGCAAACCCCTTTACGGCCTCACAATGCCAATGTCGCTTCTTACCAACTCCGGCCTACATTTGCATTCATACGTATCCACTTAGCTCGACACCTTGCAACATTAATCGCTTTTCGCAGACGGAATGCAGAATGACAGGAAGAGATTTAGACAAAAGGAGCAAAGCAAATCTGAGCGCCAGCTGTGGTGCTTCCACTGCTTTGCAAATGCCTGCAGTTAATGCTGTTTCAAGGTTAGTCATTCCATAGCTTCAGGATCCTCTAAAGAACGGTTGCTGGAATTGGGTATGTCTAGTTCAGGGGTAGGCAACCTTGGCTCTTTTATGACTCGTGGACTTCAACTCCCAGAATTCCTGAGCCAGCCATGCTGAAGGAAAAGGGAGAGGTTTCCAAGCTGAGCCATGCTAGCCCAGGAATTCTGGGAGTTGAAGTCCACCGGTCATGAAGGGGCCATAGTTCCCCTATGCTGGCTCAGGAATTCTGGGAGTTGAAGTCCAGCAGTCATAAAGGGGCCATACTTCCCCCATGCTGGCTCAGGAATTCTGGGAGTTGAAGTCCACGAGTCATAAAAGAGCCAAGGTTGCCTACCCCTGGTCTAGTTTAATGAAGAGAAGGACGAGGGGTGACACGATAGTACTGTTTTGCGATCTTTCTTCCCACAGTTGCTAAGTGAATCACTGCGGTCATTAACTTAATAACATGGTTGTTAACTGAATCTGCCTTCCCCCTGTGACTTTGTTTGTCAGAAGATCTCAAAAGGGGAATCGCATGACTCCGGGACTCTGCAACCATCATAAATATGAGCCCATTGCCAAGCAATCCGAATTTTGATAGTACTTCTCTGAGGATGCTGCAATGGTCACAAGTGTGAAAAATGGTCATTTTCAGCACGGTTGTAACTTTTAATGATCACTAAATGAACTGCTGTAAATTTGAGGACTGCCTATATTCAAGCCTACATACAAGAATCTGGTTGACTAAAGTTCAACAGTAAATTAGGGCCTGATAAGGGTCAACAGAATTCAAGAGGGGTAGAATTTAGAAGGCTTGTGAGAGCACAATAATTCTAAACTGATGACATTCTTAATTCTGCCCCCCTCGCAGCTCTGCCTCTTTTTCTCCTACGGTCACCCAAATTCATCTGAAATTAGGATATAGACTATAGAATATAGACTATAGACAATAGAATAGAATAGAATAGAATAGAATAGAATAGAATAGAATAGAATAGAATAGAATAGAATAGAATAGAATAGAATAGAATAGAATAGAATAGAATAGAATAGAATAGAATAGAATAGATATTGGAATATAGAACAGAACAGAACAGAACAGAACAGAATAGAATAGAATAGATATTGGAATGTAGAACAGAACAGAACAGAACAGAATAGAATAGAATAAGCAATAGGATATAGAATAGAATAGAATAGAATAGAATAGAATAGAATAGAATAGAATAGAATAGAATAGAATAGAATAGAATAGAATAGAATAGAATAGAATAGAATAGAATAGAATAGAATAGAATAGATATTGGAATATAGAACAGAACAGAACAGAACAGAACAGAACAGAACAGAACAGAACAGAATAGAATAGAATAGAATAGAATAGAATAGAGCCGGAAGGGACCTTGGAGGTCTTCTAGTCCAGCCCCCTGCTCAAGCAGGAGAACCTACACTATTTCAGATAGGTGACTGTCTAGTCTCTTCTTTAAAATCTCCAGTGATGGAACACCCACGATTTCTGGAGGCAACTTCTGTTCTACTGATTGATTGTCCTCACTGTTAGGAAGTTTCTCCTTAATTCCAGATTGCTTCTCTCTTTGGTCAGTTTCCAACCATTGTTTCTTGTCCTGCCCTCTGGTGCTTTGGATAATTTGACCCACTCTTTGTTGCAGCCCCTTAAAAATACTGTAATACTGCTATCATATCTTCCCTATTTCTTTTTTTTTAAGACTAGCCAAACCCAAGTCCTGCAGCCTTTCTTCATATGTTTTAGTCTCCAGGTCTTGGATCATCTTAGTTGCTTTATCTGAACTTTTTCCAAAAAATTGTTCATAGGTACCCAAATTGAGAGCCCATTTGATGTCATAGTTGGTACCCAGCTACAAACCAAAAAACACTTCTAGTCCCACCTGAAGCACAAAACCCTTTGGGTGAACTCTGGGCATGCACTGGACTTCTCCATGCTGTCTCCAGTCTCCAAGGCTGACTCAGAAAACAGCAGCCGAACAAACTGATGTGGAGGCATCAGGATCGATTTGATTTGTAAATTCATTTGGAAAGTCAAATGACTTCAATCCAAAATGTGCTTTTTTCACAAAGCAACTGGGCTTTTCTTCTCATCCAAGAAGCTTCTTCAGCTCTGAATGGATGGTGGAGAACGGAAACATTTATACTCCTTGCAGACAGCTGGTCATTTGCCTTCTTTTAGAGAGTCATTGAGGTCACTTGGAGGTTCATCTGTGTCCTCAGGTCATCTGAATGGTGCAAATGGGTGTGGAGCCTTCTTGGAACTGCTGAAAGGACTGGAGATAAATGATGTTGTATCCCTGGCCCTCTGTTGAGAGAGGGCTGTTCAGTTTTGATCTAGATGGCCTCTTTGACCCCTCTTTCAAACCAGCTGTCGGTCCTCTCTGTCCAAAATGTGCACTTTGCTGTGTTCAAAAGAGCGGCCTTTGTCTTTTAAATGCAGATGAACTGCTGAATCTTCTCCTGATGGTTTTGTTCTCCTATGTTGTGCCCTGTGTTTGTGAAGCGGTTGTTTTGTTTCCCCAATGTACAGATCTGCACATGGCTTACTGCATTGGACTGCATATATCACGTGAAGGGTTAATACCACTTTACAACGCCTTGGAAAGGCCACACGTGGAATACTGCATCCAGCTTTGATCACCACGATGTAAAAAAGATGTTGTGACTCTGGAAAGAGTGCAGAGAAGAGCGACAAAGATGATCAGGGGACTGGAGGCTAAAAAGTATTAAAGAACAGTCGCTGGAATTGGGTATGTCTAGTTCAAGCATGTCAAACTCACGACGTCATGTAACATTGTGCGACGTATCACGACTTTTTCCCCATTGCCGGCAATGGGGTGGGCGCGGTTTCGTCGTGATGCATCCGGCCCACGGGCTGGCAGTTTGACATGCCTGGCTTAGTTTAATGAAGAGAAGGATGAGGGGTAGCAGTCTTCCAGTATCTCAGGGGCTGCCCCAAAGAAGAGGGAGTCAAGCTATTCTCCAAAGCACCTGAAGGCAGGACAAGAAGCAACGGATAGAAACTAATCAAGGAGAGAAGCAGCCTGAAACTAAGGAGAAACTTCCTGACTGCAAAAACAATCAGACTTGCCTCCAGAAGTGGTGAATGCTCCAACACTGGAGGTTTTTAAGAAGAGACTGGATGGCCATTTGTCTGAAATGGTGTAGGGTTTCCTGCGTGAGCAGGGGGTTGGACTAGATGACCTCCAAGGTCCCTTCCAACTTTGTTATTGTTATTACCAATGAAGGCGGATATACATTTCCCAGGATGAAGTTGCAGGATTACAACAGACATTGTCAATACCACACAGAGAACAGCACACTCTCTACTAGAGGGAAGCTTCCTGAGGTTGGGATCTGGCATGAGTCTGAAAGTTTGTAAGGCAAAAATCCCTGCTGATCAACCCAGATTGGATCTCGTGACTCTCATTTAATCCAGGAATTAGCCAAGGCTAGTTACTAAAAGATAATAAAAGAGACTCGTGGAAAAAGCAAGAGTTTTAGCTTTCCTTATCTGTTATTAAGTGATCTAGATGTATTCCCAAATAACAAATCAACAGGGCAGTTAATCTTTGGGTAAACTGCTCTTTGAGTCTATAGAATATTCTCCTCCAAATGTTTTTAGCTATGCTTGCCCAGAAATAATTGTCCAGCGCAAAGAATCAGGACCATTCATAAGGTTGCAGCGTTGAAGTAGTCCTTGACTTACAACCACGACTGGGCCCAGAATTTCTGTCGCTAAGTGAGACAGCTGTTCAATGAGTCTTGCCCCCATTTTATGACCTTTCTTGCCACAGTTCTGAAATGAATCACTGCAGCCGTTCAGTTAGTAACACGGTTGTAAAGTGAAGCCGGCTTTGCTTGTCAGAAGGTTGCAAAAGGGGATTGTGTCACCCTGGGGATACTGCGACCGTCATAAATCTGAGTCGGTTGCCCAGCATCCGAATTTTGATCCTGTCACCAGGGGGATGCTGGAACGGTTGTTAAGTGTGGAAAACAGCCATAGGTCACTTTTCCCAGTGCCGTTGCAACTTTGAACAGCCACTAAATAAATGCTCGCAAGTCGAGGACTGTCTGTAGTAAGCTTGGTTGCATCTTAAAACAAGTTAAAATGTGGGGAAAGGGCTCACGTCACTCTGTCACATCTAGAAAAGCCCTTTTGTGTAGACAACTATCCTGTGCAGGAAGAATCCAGAGAAAGAAATATTTTGGAGAATATTAAAAAGCCAGAATATATTTCCCCAAAGGAATAATGGAGAAGATCTTTAAAACAAAACAAAACAGAAATTAGTCCCCAGAAATTAGTCCCAGCCCCTAGGCAGAGGCCAGCTTTTAGAAATGCAAATTCAATAATCCATTCAGGAAGGTTGGGGCCAGGAAGCTAGAAATTAGGAAGACAAAGACCCCTAAAATCGAAATCCCCCGCACCCAAATTCTAAGGACAACAGACATAATAGGATTAACACACCAATACCAAAAGGGCACGCTCAAGACTTAGGTCAAAGTACATGACACAGGAAATACAAAGCCTCAAACAGGAACAGGAAACAACCTCAAAAGGTATAAAAACCCACCACTCCCTTGCTCCATGTGGTCACTTTTTCCAGAGCCATCTTTCTGTCTGTCTCTGCTCTTTAATAAACTGCAACCTTATTCCCGGCTTGGACTGGACCCTGATGAAGATTTTTCTTTCTACAAAGAAAGAAAATATAGAGCTAGGTCCCACTCGTCATCTTCAGGCTGGTGTCTTCGGTTTCGTGCTTCGCACAAGCATGAAACCGAAGACACCAGCCTGAAGATGACGAGTGGGACCTCATCGAAACGTCGTCAAGACACTCTCAATGTAACATGGGAAAAGACCCGAATATGCCAAGACCTACATACCATATATATATATATATATATATATATATATATATATATATATATATATATATATATATATATATATATATATATATATATATATATATATATACAGTATATATATACAGTATATATATATATATATATATATATATATATATATAGTGAATATATATATAGTGAATATATATTTAATTGGGGTTTTAACTGGGGTTTTACATGTTGCAGGGACTTAGTTTAATCTTTTTTAAATTGGTCTTAATTTTTGTATTAATGTTTTAAAAATTATACCCTGTAAACCGCCCTGAGTCCTTCGGGAAAGGGCGGTATATAAATTCAATAAAATTTTAAAAAATTAAATATATATAGTGAATTTTGCTCCATTTTACAATTTTTCTTGCTACAGGACCGTCATTAATTTGGCTTCCGCATGGACTTTGCTCGTCAGAAGATTACAAAAAGCGATCACATGAAGCCAGGACACTGCAACCACCATAAATATGAGTTGGTTGCCAAGCATCTGAATTTTGATCACGTCATTGTGGGAAGTCACCCCCCCACCCCCAGAAAAAGAAATATTTTTGGAAATATTTAAAAGGCAGAATAAGTTTCCCTAAAGGATTTTAAAAGCAGAAACCAACCCCACCCCCAAAGTCTCTCTGTCCCAAACAGAAGCCAAGTCTGCAGAATTGCAGATGTGATAATCTTGTCAGAAAGACTGGAATCAGGAAACCGGGATTAGGAAGAAAAATCCCTAGAATCAAGACCAAAAATCTTAAGAGTCATTAGCCCCAGCCCCAGGGAAGCAGGATATGACCCTTGGGACATAATAGGATTAACCCACCACCATCAGAATACCAGAAAGGCACACTCAGACTCAGGTCAAAGTTCATGCCACAGGAACAACTCCAAACAAAAGGCTCCAGAGGGTATAAAAACCCAGTCCTTACATGTGCTCACTCACTTTCCTTCCAGAACCATCTTCCTGTCTGGCTCTCCTTTTCAATAAACTGCAACCTTCTTTCTAAAGCAGTCGCCATGTTGTTTATTCCTGGCTTGGACTGAACCATGATGAAGACTTTTCCTTCAACATCACCATGGGGATGCTAAGTGTGAAAGTGCTCGTAAGTGACTTTTTCCTGTCCCATTGTAGCTTCGAACAGCCACTAAATAAATGGCTGTAAGAGTCAAGGACTGTCTGTAGTAAACTTGGCTGCCTCTTAAAACAAGTTAAAACATGAGAAAAGGGCTCACATCATTCTCTCATATCTGGAAAGGTCCTTTTGTGTAGACCTCTATCTTCGTATAGAGACCTAGTGATAAAACACCATGACAACTAATATATAATGTTTTGGGGAGACTAATTATATTGAAGAAAACCAAGATCATGGCATCTGGCCCTCTCAATTCCTGGAAAGTAGATTGGGAAGAAATGGAGGTAGTGACAGATTTTATTTTCCTGGGCTCCAAGATCACCGCAGATGGGGACTGCAGCCAAGAAATTAAAAGACGCTTGCTCCTGGGGAGGAAAGCCATGGCAAATCTAGACAGTACACTAAAAAGCAGAGACTTCACCCTGCCAACAGAAGTGTGTATAGTCAGGGCTATGGTCTTCCCAGTTGCAATGTATGGCTGTGAAAGCTGGACCATAAGAAAGGCTGAGCGCCAAAGAATTGAGGCCTTTGAACTCTGGTGCTGGAGAAGACTCCTGCGAGTCCCTTGGACTGCAAGGTGATCAAACCAGTCAGTCCTAGAGGAGATCAACCCTGACTGCTCTTTAGAAGGCCAGATCCTGAAGTTGAATACTTTGGCCACCTAATGAGAAGGAAGGACTCACTGGAGAAGAGCCTAATGCTGGGAAAGGTTGAGGGCAAGAGAAGAAGGGGACGACAGAGAATGAGGTAGCTGGATGGAGTCACTGAAGCAGGAGGCGTGAGCTTAAAGGGACTCCAGAAGATGGTGGAGGACAGGAAGGCCTGGAGGAACATTGTCCATGGGGTCGCGATGGATCGGAGACGACTTCGCAACTAACAACAACAACAATTATGTTGACCTCATAACTAATCCCATTTTCCAGTCCTGGTTGAGATCGAAGTTCAAAATATCAGTCGAAACACAGAGAGATGCTTTCCTTTCTTCCTATGAAATATTGTCTGTAATAAACCGAACCTCTATGAAAGTCTGTATCACATCCTATGAATTATGGCAAAGGGGTTTCTTTGTAGTTGAACAAGCTACAGCCTCTTGTATTTCTGACTATGCCATAAATCCACGTAGCTCTCAGTCTCTCTCTAAGCATAATGTGCCTCATCTTGCTTACTTATTCCCAGTGATTTATTTATTAAACTGCTTACATAAAGAACCTATCAAAGCAGGGGGGGGGATCCTTTAAACTGAAAATAAAGAACACATTTCCTATGGAAAGGGCTGGAAAGGTGTCTGAAATAAAGTGTTGCCATTAATCATGCTGGGGGCCAAAGTAAGATTAAATATTGAATCCTCAAAAAAAAAAAAAGGAAGGAAAAAAAATCCTTTTTCTGGCTCTCTTAGATTTCAAACCGTTTCTTCCCCACCTGCTTGTTTTGGAGCCATTTTCTGATTTAATAAAGCTTACCTCTTTTAATTCTGATAATTAAGAATTAAAATTAAGAATTAAAACAGCAGAATCAAGAGAGTTGGAAGGGAACTTATACTATATATGTAGCTGTATCCCTTTTCTTCTCCTTTCCTGCAAGGTATGAATACGAGCACATCATTTAGTTCCTCTGAAATCAGATGGAGGACCCAACAACTAATAATTAAGGCTCACTGCAATAATAATTCATTCAATGCACCCTGGGGAAATTGCCTCCAGAAAATAATAAGAGGGATTCCCACAGAGGAATGGATATGCTCACATTTAAACAAACCAAGTAGGGCTTGGTTAGAATTGGGAAGGGAGACCCCCCCTGAGAATACTGAAGTCGGTGGGCTAAGTAACAAAGATGATTAGGGGACTGAAGGCTAAAACACACAAAGAATGGTTGCAGGAATTGGGTAGTTCCAGTTTAATGAAGAGAAGGACGAGGGGTGACAGGATAACCATCTTCCAATATCTCAGGGGCTGCTCCAAAGAAGAGGGAGTCAAGCTGTTCTCCAAAGTGCCCAAAGGAAGGATGAGAAGCAATGGATGGAAACTAACCAAGGAGAGAAGCAACCTAGAATTCCCATTGCCCAGTACGCTCACATAGAGAAGGCCTCCTCAGGGTACCGTCGGCTAGACAATGTCGGCTTGCGACCCCCAGGGGAAGAGCCTTCTCTGTGGGAGCGCCAGCCCTGTGGAACCAGCTCCCCCATGAGCTTCGGATGGCCCAGGATCTCCAGTCCTTTCGCCGTGGCCTCAAAACACTCCTTTTCCACCTGGCTGACCTAGACTGACAGGGATTTTAATTATATTTACAATTCTAACTCTATTCTTTAATTTATTTTAATTTATTTCAAATTTTTATTTTTAATTTACTGTACAGAGACCTTTAAGTTTTGTTGTTGTTAGCCGCCCTGAGTCCCTCGGGAGATAGGGCGGGATATAAATCCCATAAATAAATAAATAAATAAATAAATAAATAAATAAATAAATAAATAAATAAATAAATAAATAAATAAATAAATAAATAAATAAACCTGGAACTAAGGAGAAACTTCCTGAGAATAAGAACAATTAATCAGTGGAACAACCTGCCTCCAGAAGCTGTGAACACTCCAACACTGGAGGTTTTCAAGAAGAGGCTAGACAGCCATTTGCCTGAAATGGTACTATAGGCTAAAACATGTGAAGAATGGTTACAGGAACTGGGCATGACTAGTCTAGTAAAGAGAAGGACCACAGGAGACATGATAGAACAGAACAGAACAGAACAGAACAGAACAGAATAGAATAGAATCTGGAAGGGACCTTGGAGTTCTTCTAGTCCAGCCCCTGCTCAAGCAGGAGAACTTATACTATCTCAGACAGGTGACTGTCCAGTCTCTTCTTAAAAACCTCCAGTGATGGAGCATCCATGATTTCTGGTGGCAAGCTGTTCCACTGGTTAATTGTCCTCACTGTCAGGAAGTTTCTCCTTAATTCCAGGTTGCTCTTCTCCTCAATCAGTTTCCAACCATTGTTTCTTGTCCTGCCCTCTGGAGCTCTGGTGAACAACCTGACCCCCTCTTCTTCTTTGTGGAAGCCCCTCGGATATTGGAAGACTGCTATCATGTCGCCCCTGTTTCTTCTTTTCTTTAGACTAGCCAAACCCAAGTCCTGCAGCCGTTCTTCGTATGTTTTAGCCTCCAGGCCTTGGATCATCTTAGTTGCTCTTCTCTGAATTTTTTTTCAAACTCTCAACATCTTTTTTGTGATATGCCGACCAAAACTGGCTGCAGTCTTCCAGGAGGGTTGGACTAGGAAGGTCCCTTCCAACTGTGTTATTCTATTATTGCCGAGGAAACTCCATGGATCCATCAGTGAGGTCATCAAGAGTCAGGCTTTACTTTGTTGCTCTTGCTGTGGTTTGATAAAAGCAATTGTAAAGTTCTTCTCTGTTCTTATCGCACGTGAGATTGGAACTTTGAACGGCTACCAGAAAGCGCAGTGAGATTAAGTGGGGGAGACAGATAACATTTACACCAGAAAACACATTTCATTATACTGCAAGCCCAAAAGCCATGTTTTGCTGGACTGCAGAGCATCAGCTAAGGACACTCCCAAAAAGATAATAATAATTTAAAAAACAACAACAACAACAACAACAACTTTAAACTGTGGATTGAAAGCTCCTCTAGATATCTTTACCAGCTCTGAAGAATCTTTGCACTCCAATTGTTCAGTGACGGCACATATGGCCACTTTAACTTCTGGATCAAAAATATTTATGTAATCCTCCTCATTCAGTTTGATGTAAAAGGAATTACTCATCAGGATTATATCTCCCCAAAGAATGGCGCATTTGCAGTGACATTCTTAAAAAGTTTCTACAGAGTACTTAAAGGTGCAATGGTGCTAAACCTCAAAGATCCATGTGAATATCTTACAAAATTACAGATTTACAGAATAAACGAGCTGGAAGGGACCTTGAGGGACTTCTAGTCCAACCTTTGCCCATGCAGGAGGTCCTATATCATTTCAGGCAAATGGTTGTCCAATTTTTAATTAGAAACCTCCAATGATGGAGCACCCACAACGTCTGGAGGCAGTGTTCTCCAAACTTACTCTCCAAAGCACCTGAAGGCAGGACAAGAAGCAATGGATGGAAACAACACGTACTCAGAATTAGATAGGTAGTCACAAGGGGGCCGCATCAGCATCAGTGCTTTGGAGAATAAATTGACCCCCCCTTCTTTGTGGCAGCCCCTCATATATTGGAAGACTGCTATCATGTCTCCCCTGATCCTTCTCTTCATTAAACCAGACATACCCATTTCCGGCAGTCATTTTTTATATGTTTTAGTCTCCAGTCCCCTCATTTATTTTATTTATTTATTTGTTTCGATTTATACACCGCCCTTTTCCCGAGGGACTCAGGGCGGTTTACAGGGCAAATTAAAACAGTGCAATGTACAAATTAAAATAAAATAAAATTAATAGCCCCAAAACAGTTTAAAATTTAAAATTTAAAACCTTAAAACCCCTCAGTCCAGGCCGGCTAAGTCAAATAGCCAAGTGTTTAGGTCCCGGCGAAACGAGCGAAGGTTGGGGGCGATCCGGAGTTCCACAGGCAGCTGAACCCTTGTTCTTCTTCTTTGCACTCTTTCTGGAATCTCAACATTATTATTATTATTTTTTTTTAGATCATGAGGACCAAAACTGGATGCAGGATTCCAAGTGTGCTCTTACCAAGGCATTATAGTGTGGTATTAACACTTCATAACCTTGATCTTGATCTTGATTCTATCCCTCTGTTAATGCAGCCTGGAACTGCGTTGGCCTTTTTGGCAGCCGCAGCACACGGCTGGCTCCTGTTTTAAGTGATTTCCACTAGGAATCCACGGTCCCTCTCACAATTACTACTACTGAGCGAGGTACCATTTATACTGTAGGAAGGAAGGAAACGCAAAGTGAGCCATGGAGGACTCACATGCCTAGATGAACCTTTTGCTAAGGAGTTAGCTAATGTGTTCAGGAAACACACCACCGTAAGTAGAGGAGATTTTAACTGCCCTGAGATCCATTGGGAAACAAATTATGGACCAATTCAGAGATCAAATTAGGGTCCTGACGAACCCAGATGACAACTTTGTCATCCAAAGATAGAGGAGGGAACCAGAGGATCCAGCTATCCTGGACTTGCATCTTACTAATGGAGAGGAAATGAGGGAGGGGATTGAAATTGTGGGAACTTTGGGGGAGAGGGATTGCGTCACACTGGAATTCAACACAATGCAGGCACCAGTAACTGAACAATGTCAAACTACCGTCTGAAACTTTGAAAGAGATGATTTCAACAAGCTAAGAGATAGTTTAGGAAGGATTCCATGGATGGAAATCCTAAAGGAGAAGAAGAACTCAAAATGCTTGGGAAACTCCAAAAAAAAAAAGAGAGATTAAAAGGGGCAATTTAACCCAGTATCACAGAGAAAAGAGAAAGAAGGGACCCCAGACAAAGCCAGCACGGTTGCATAAAGTACTGTGATAAACTGAGAAAAAAAAATGGAAATGTATGCGAAACGGAAAGAGGGACATATCAATAAAACAGAATAGAAAAGGAAAGCTAAGGCTGAGAGTTTCTGTAGAGCCTTGGTGGAGCAGTGGGCTGATGCCTCCTTAAGTAACACCAGCTGCCTGCAATTAGTGCAGGTTCGAGTCCCACCAGGCTCAAGGTTGACTCAGCCTTCCATCCTTCTGAGGTAGGTAAAATGAGGACCCAGATTGTTGGGGGCAATTAAGCTGACTTTGTAATAATGCCGCTTGGGTGTGTGTGTGAAAGCCCTAATAAGCAGTCATATACATAGAATGAAGGCTATTGCTAAGCACATTTGATTTGTGCTTCTTAGATTGTAAGCTGCCCTGAGTCTTCGGAGAAGGGCGGGATATAAATGGGATTAAAACAAACAAACTGTGGGGTCCTTGGTGCTCTCTGAGCTTGGTGGTTTCCTTTCAGACGTTTCATGACCCAACTAGGGAACATCATCAGGGCTAGAAGGGAGGGGGGATTGTGGAGGAGGAGGAGGAGGAGGAAGAAGAACAGGAGGAGGAGCCTTGGTGGAGCAGTGGGCTAATGCCTCCTTAAGTAACACCAGCTGCCTGCAATTAGTGCAGGTTCGAGTCCCACCAGGCTCAAGGTTGACTCAGCCTTCCATCCTTCCCAGGTAGGTAAAATGAGGACCCAGATTGTTGGGGGCAATTAAGCTGACTTTGTAATAATGCCGCTTGGGGGGTGTATGAAAGCCCTAATAAGCAGGCATATACATAGAATGAAGGCTATTGCTAAGCACATTTGATTTGTGCTTCTTAGATTGTAAGCCGCCCTGAGTCTTCGGAGAAGGGCGGGATATAAATGGGATTAAAAAAAATAGATTCTCAGTCATCCAACTCCTGGTTGTCCCAAAGGTGCGTTTTTCTTCTTCTTCAAAAGGCGACTGGACTTTCTTGCTTTTTTTCCTTCAAAAACCTTTCACTTCTCATCCCCAGTTCTAACCAACTAGTGGGCAATTGAAGGAGTTCCATTCTCTGCAGCCATCCAGTCGTTGGCACTTGGAGGGTCTGTTCTTAGCATTCAGAGAGTCTTGGGAGGGGGCATTTTTGGGTGGGAGGATTACCTGTATCTTCAGAGTCCCCTGAATCAGGGGGCAAACAGGTGTTGGACCTCCTGGGACAGCTGGAAGGACTGTGCGGTCAGCAAAACTAAGAGATAGTTTAGGAAGGATTCCATGGATGGAAATCCTAAAGGAGAAAAAGAACTCCAAATGCTTGGAAAACTTTGAAAAATGAGATTAGAAAAGGGCAATTTAACACAGTACCATGGAGAAAGAGAAAAAAGAGACCCCCCAGACAAAGCCAGCACGGTTCCATAAATTACTGTGACCAACTGCGGGGGAAAAAATGGAAAATGAAACAAGGGACATTTAGAATAGAATAGAATAGAATAGAATAGGATAGGATAGGATAGGATAGGATAGGATAGGATAGGATAGGATAGGATAGGATAGGATAGGATAGGATAGGATAGAAAAGAAAAGAAAAGAAAATGAAAATTTCAATAGAATAGAATAGAATAGAATAGAATAGAATAGAATAGAATAGAATAGAATAGAATAGAATAGAATAGAATAGAATAGAATAGAATAGAATAGAATAGAATAGAATGTAAGGAGAAGAGAAAAGAGAAAAGGAGAAGAGAGAAGAGAGAAGAGAAGAGAAGGTAGAACAGAAGAGAGTAGAAGAGAAGAAAGTAGAGTAGAGAAGAGTAGAGTGTAGTGTAGAGTAGAGTAGAGTAGAGTAGAGTAGAAAAGAAGAGAAGAGAAGAGAAAAGAAGAGAAGAGAAGAGAAAGGAGAGGAGACAAAAGAAGGTAGAAGAGAAGACAGTAGAGTAGAGAAGAGAACAGTAGAGTTTAGAGTAGAGTAGAAGAGAAGGTAGAAGAGAAGAGAAGGTAGAAGAGAAGAGAGTAGAAGAGAAAAGAGTAGAGTAGAGTAGAGTTTAGAGTAGAGTAGAGTAGAGTAGAATAGAATAGAATAGAATAGAATAGAAAAGAATAGAAAAGAAAAGAAAAGAAAATGAAAATTTGAATAGAATAGAATAGAATAGAATAGAATAGAATAGAATAGAATAGAATAGAATAGAATAGAATAGAATAGAATAGAATAGAATAGAATAGAATAGAATAGAATGTAAGGAGAAGAGAAAAGAGAAAAGGAGAAGAGAGAAGAGAGAAGAGAAGAGAAGGTAGAACAGAAGAGAGTAGAAGAGAAAAAAGTAGAGTAGAGAAGAGTAGAGTGTAGTGTAGAGTAGAGTAGAAAATAAGAGAAGAGAAGAGAAAAGAAGAGAAGAGAAGAGAAAGGAGAGGAGACAAAAGAAGGTAGAAGAGAAGACAGTAGAGTAGAGAAAAGAACAGTAGAGTTTAGAGTAGAGTAGAGTAGAGTAGAAGAGAAGGTAGAAGAGAAGAGAAGGTAGAAGAGAAGAGAGTGGAAGAAAAAAGAGTAGAGAAGAGTAGAGTTTAGAGTAGAGTAGAGTAGAGTAGAGTAGAGTAGAGTAGAAGAGAAGAGAAGAGAAGGTAGAAGAGAAGAGAAGAGAAGGTAGAAGAGAAGAAAGTAGAAGAGAAGAGAGTAGAGTAGAGTAGAAAGAGTAGAGTTTAGAGTAAAGTACAGTAGAGTAGGAGAGAAGAGAAGAGAAGTCTTTGACTCATCGTTCAGACCTTTTTGTCCAGAAGGTCAATCTTGCTGTCCTGAGCAAGGTGACCCGTGTCTTTCAGGTGCAGATGAGTGGCCGAATCCCGCCCTGAGAGGGTTCGTCCTCCGGGCTGTGCCTGCATCCACTAAGAAGTTTCCTCAGTTTCCCCAATGTGCAAGTCGGCCTCCTTCTGTGCAGATGGCAGTGGAACTTCTCCTGGAGGAGGAGGAGGAGGAGGAGGAGGAGGAGGAGGAGGAGGAGGAGGAGGAGGAGGAGGAGGAGGAGGAGGAGGAGGAGGAGGAGCTGGACAAGTCTCCAGGATCCTGTCCGTTGCTCTTTCCAGATCACTCAATGTGAACCTCTTGGAAATTTCAGGCAAGCATTTAAAATCAGCTCCTCCTTTTTTTTTCACCTGAAAGGAAGAAAGTCAGTTGTTTTAGTGGCCCCATCGCCTCATCAGTTCTCATCAATAAAATACAGGTATCAGGCCACAGAGCCGTTCACGCCATGAACCCTAAAAGCAAATTCCTCCAGGAAGGACAATGTCGCCATCCGTCCCGCGTTACTTCCGGGGGGAGATTCCGGGCTGCGTTGCAGATTCCTCTGATGCTGTAGAGTTGGATGAGGCTTCTGCGGTCATTAAGCAGGATCTTCAGGCTGAAGAAGATTCATTCCATCAGAGCTTTCTGCTTCTTCTGGAAGGTCCTGCCGATAAACTGAGGGGAACAAGAGAGCAGGGTGACTTCCACTCTAAGGGAGCGTCCGTTGAACGTTAAGACCGACACAAAGAGAGAACGTACGACCCAGATTTGAAATTCTGACGGTTGGGCCCGCCCTCCAGGGTCACATGACCGAACTTTGCACGCTTAACCACCCCTGACTGAATTATACGATGCTTTTGCCCCAAACTAGCCCTTCCCTCTTGCTGATGGCAAAACCAGACTCCTAGGAAACCATTGGCTTGCTTCCCAATGGTGTCTTGCTTAACAACCTGCACAAAAAAGGTCCTAAAATCTGGTCGTTCACCTGACTGAGCCATTTCGTGACCATTAGGCCGCACCACCCTAATGGGCGGGTTCCATTAGAGTTGTGGGTCAAGGACAACCTGAGGTTGTTGCAGGCCAATTGTGGTTGCTGAAAATGTTCTCCTTTCGTGCATTCCTTCCCTGTTTCCTGGGCTCTGTTTGATGCCGTTGGAAAAAGCAAAGCTGGGGATGAAAATGTAGAGCGAAAGAAGGCGGCCTTAAATCCATGGATTTCTCCCCTGCAGCTTCTCCTCACAGCTCTACCCTTCTTTGCCAGCTGCTTCCTAAATTCTTACTGTTCTGTTCCAGCCTATGACCGGCCCTGTTTGAATGTCAGGGACAACCCCTTTTTATAGTCAACAGGCTGGAAAAACACAACAAAATTTATTTACAAAGAAATCAAAAGTTCAAACAAGAGTTAAACAGGAATAACAGACCAGGACTCTAGCAGGAGATCTTCAAACGGTTGCCTTCAGCAACCAGCACCTCTCACACCTTCCCCTTTTATCAGCAGTCCCAAGGCGTGGCTTCTCATTGACTTCTCCCGAGTTGCCTCATTGCCTTCCTCTGTTCTGCTCTGCTGGATTGCCTCTAGCTCCTAGCGTCCCTGAATAGATCCAGCTGTGAATCATCTACATGCAATACCTCGTGCTCACATGGCTGAGTCTGAGGAGGAACATGATGGGAGGGGCCAGGCTGAGAGTCCTGCAGTGCATCAGAGCCTCCCTCCAAACCCCTCCTCCTCCTCCTCCTCTTCAGAATCATCAGACTCAGCTGCTGGTATTACAGGCTGACGCTGAATCACAACACTTATGTAGCAGCTCCACTTCTCCACAAAATAAGCTGAGAATACTAAAAAGCCTCTAATCTGCTGAATCTGGTCACTTCCTAGTTCCCTGCTCTGTTTTCAAGGGAAATAAGGGCATTGTATGGTCAGGCCCCTCGTCTCTCAACTCCCTCCCCATTTATCTAGTTGTGGGGAAAAAATACCTCCGCAAAAAATGCAGCGTAATCCTTTCTCGCAGCCTCCTTTTCCAAAAACAGGTATTCGAACAAATAAGGAATCAGTCTCCCCGGAAATTTGTCCATTCTGCACATTCGCATTGCTCTGAGAAGTTGTTCCTATTAGATCAGGGCTTTTTAACCAGTGGTACAGGTACCACCTGTGGTGCTTTGACACCTGGCAGGTGGTATGCGACCATCCTAGAAAAGTGGTAGCGGGGGAGGGGAATGAGCTGAACCAGTGGCAGTACCACACAAGCCTGAGCGAGAGACGGCTGGAGCTGCAGGGCTGTCAGGGCTCAGCGGAAGTGCCAGGATCAGCACCAGGATCCAGCTGGAGCTCAGCGCTGATCCTGGCGCTTCTGCTGAGCCCAGAAGAAGCGCCGATCAGCTGGAATGTTGGAGCATCTCCAGGGTCTTGTGACTTACATTCAGATGCTTGGCAACTGATTCATATTTATGACCGTCACAGTGTCCCAGGGTCATGTGAAGTGACCCAAACCTGCTGCAACCACCCAGCAGACAGAGTGGGGAATAAAAACCAACCACCCCACCCAACCCCCACTGCCAATCCTCAACAAAAATGCTCACAACAATGAAAACCCCAGACAGGAGGAAGAGCGCCACCAGGCGGGCAGGTAGGCGTCTTGCTCGGCTGTGGCTTGGGGGGCACTTTTTCAGTGCCATTGTAACTTGGAACAGTCAGTAAGCAAACTGTTGTAAGTCGAGGATTACCTATACTTCATCAATTTTTTCCCTTTTGTTTTTGTTTGGTCATCAAGTTTTTGACACCTTGCTAGGTGACTGGTGGTACTCGCCTCTTGCCATATCCCAATGGGTGAAAAGGTTGAAAAGCCCTGGACTAGAAAGTCTGACTCTTCTCCTTCCTCTTCTGTCTCTCTGTCCCAAGAGTTGTGTGCCGCCCTTCAAGGTGGGACTTCGTTGCGGTCCTCAAAAAGGAAGAACTGCCCAAAGGGAAAGTGGACACCCTTCTCTGTTATTCATTTTTTTTTATCTTCCTGGGGCCAGCACAAAACCCTGGATGACTGGCTCAAAGGAGAGTGACAGCTGTAGTGATTCATCGCAATTTATTCCCATAATTTTTCCTGCTTAAGCCTTAAACTGAACTGTGTTAGCCTTGAGGGAAGACAGGAGATGGTATCTGCTGGGCCTGATGAACTGGCCAAGCCGGTGCCCATTCTCAGATGTGTGACCTTTGAAGAACATCTGAATCCAACCGAGAGTCAATATGGATCCTCCAGAGCTCCTGATAGATGCAGGAACATTAGAGAGTGGAGGGTGGGCTAATTCCACTGCTCTCTACGTTCCCCAACCCTCTTACCTTCATGGTGGCTGAAGAAAGTGGAAACCCTTGAGGTTATCACAGACCAAACCTTGTTGTCCAGTGTGAGAAAACTGAGAACTGAGGAAGTAAGGCTTGGAGCCAAAAGGGATATGGAGGGCAATGGGGCACAGAGCCAATATTTGCACATTTATAAAAGTTAAATGGTTTAAAATACTGTATTTAAGCCTTCTTGCCAAACTGGATTGCAGCCTCATTGCAGATTTTTAATCTTTTATTTAATCTTATCAAATTCAGATTCATTCCCACGATCTAAGATATTGATTTGGTGCCGGAGTAATGAACCGAATGGAATGGAAAGGAAAGGAAAGGAAAGGAAAGGAAAGGAAAGGAAAGGAAAGGAAAGGAAAGGAAAGGAAAGGAAAGGAAAGGAAAGGAAAGGAAAGGAAAGGAAAGGAAAGGAAAGGAAAGGAAAGGAAAGGAAAGGAAAGGAAATTCTATTACATTCTATTCTGTTCTGTTCTGTTCTGTTCTGTTCTACTATACTACACTACACTACACTACACTATACTATACAATACTACACTACACTACTCTACACTACACTACACTACACTACACTACACTACACTATACTATACTATACTATACTATTACTACACTACACTTATACTACACTACAGTACACTACAGTACACTACAGTACACTACACTACTCTACACTACACTACACTACACTACACTACACTACACTACACTACACTATACTATACTATACTATACTATACTATACTATACTACACTACACTACACTATACTACACTACAGTACACTACACTACACTACACTATACTATACAATACTACACTACACTACTCTACACTACACTACACTACACTACACTACACTACACTACACTATACTATACTATACTACACTACACTATACTACACTACAGTACACTACAGTACACTACAGTACACTACACTACACTACACTACACTACACTACACTATACTATACTATACTATACTATACTATACTACACTACACTACACTATACTACACTACAGTACACTACACTACACTACACTATACTATACAATACTACACTACACTACACTACACTACACTACACTACACTACACTACACTATACTATACTATACTATACTACACTACACTATACTACACTACAGTACACTACAGTACACTACAGTACACTACACTACTCTACACTACACTACACTACACTACACTACACTATACTATACTATACTATACTACACTACACTACACTACACTACAGCACACTACACTACACTACACTATACTATACAATACTACACTACACTACTCTACTCTACACTACACTACACTACACTACACTACACTACACTATACTATACTATACTACACTACACTATACTACACTACAGTACACTACAGTACACTACAGTACACTACACTACTCTACACTACACTACACTACACTACACTACACTATACTATACTATACTATACTATACTACACTACACTACACTATACTAAACTACAGTACACTACACTACACTACACTATACTATACAATACTACACTACACTACTCTACACTACACTACACTACACTACACTACACTATACTATACTATACTACACTACACTATACTACACTACAGTACACTACAGTACACTACAGTACACTACACTACTCTACACTACACTACACTACACTACACTATACTATACTATACTATACTATACTACACTACACTACACTATACTACACTACAGTACACTACACTACAGTACACTACACTACACTATACTATACTATACTATACTACACTACACTATACTACACTACAGTACACTACAGTACACTACAGTACACTACACTACTCTACACTACACTACACTACACTACACTACACTATACTATACTATACTATACTACACTACACTACACTATACTACACTACAGTACACTACACTACAGTACACTACACTATACTATACTATACTACACTACACTACACTATACAATACTACACTACACTACACTACACTACACTACATTGCACTACACTACACTACACTATACTATACTACACTACACTACACTACACTACACTACACTACACTACTCTACACTACACTACACTACACTACACTACACTACACTATACTATACTACACTACACTACACTACACTACACTATACTATACTACACTACACTACACTATACTACACTACAGTACACTACACTACTCCTATGAAATTTCACCGGTGATTCTGAAAAGTGCCACTGAAGGAATTCTTGTCTGCTTTCTTCTCTGGACATTTAATAAAAAATGTGGAATGACACAAAGGTCAGTTCAGCATCGCCCTTAGCTATCTCATAACTCAATAAGCGCTGGAAACTAAGAGAATAAAACCCAAGGGGTGTATTTTATTTCTTTATTGATACCCTTGTTTATTCAGTGTGTACCTTTCAAGATCACAATCATTCCTACTTTGAAACAAATTTCAAAAGCCTAATCTTTTCATCAAGCTACAAGATGGATTGATTTCCTGTTTCTCCGCTGGTTGTTTGCTGGAAATAGGTTTCTGGCTTGGAGGTGGAAGAATGTGTACTCTGGCTGGGATAGGATTTTAAAATTGATTATTCAATTAATCAATTTATAAGCTACCCACTCAAGCCCTCCCCCCCCCATCACCCAAGCAACTCTAGGGGACGTGCCACAATTTGTCAATGCATGGATTAATTTAAATTAAAGTTGTTCCATCGCTGTTTGTTTGCCATTGACCCAGGGAAAAAAAATAATTCTGTAATTTGTTCAGCTGAGGTGTTTTAAGCAGGAACAAGGAACAGGAAAGCCTCTTTGCAACTGAATTTTTATAGATCTATGAATGCTAAATCCAGTAAAGTTATCCTATTTCAGTAATAAGAAGGTCACTGCTACCTGAGGCTCTTCATGCTGGCATTTAGTAAATCAAACTCTGGTTACAAATTAGAGGAGGAAATTAAATGAGCTCCACCACTAGTATCTCAGCTTGTAGATTGAAAGTTTAAATGTCATTTCGGGTAAAACTTTGCAGAATTCCACATATCGGGGCCTTATCGTGAATGAAAGGAAGGCCAGAGGCATAGCCTGATATATTCTGTTTCATAAGACAGGCATTTTGCCTGTCAACGTCCATCGTCTTTTGCTCAAAATAATAATAACAAAAAATGATCTAGAGTATTTTTATTTAAGGGGAGCCGAGAAGGAAGAATTTCTTGTGGGGAGGGGTTGTTCACAGAAGAAGTGGGACAATCCTGCTATCACGTTTCTTCCGGTGTTCAAAGTCACTGACTTGTCTTGTTTCGATAACCAGTGCTCCTGATTGTTCTCTTACCCATGCTTTCCATAAAATCAAGGTTAAATTATGGTGCTTCATCATGCAACATGTCTGTTTGGCAAGAAGAAGAAGAAGAAGAAGAAGAAGAAGAAGAAGAAGAAGAAGAAGAAGAAGAAGAAGAAGAAGAAGAAGAAGAAGAAGAAGAAGAAGAAGAAGAAGAAGAAGAAGAAGAAGAAGAAGAAGAAGAAGAAGAAGAAGAAGAAGAAGAAGAAGAAGAAGAAGGGGAGGAGGAGGAAGAGGAAGAGGAAGAGGAGGGGAAGAAGAAGAAGAAAAGGAGGAGAAGGAGAAGGAGAAGAAGGGGAAAAGGAAGAGGAAGAGGAAGAGGAAGAGGAGGAGGAGGAGAAGGAGGAGGAGGAGGAAGAGGAGGAGGAGGAGGAGAAGGAGGAGGAGGAGAAGGAGAAGACAGATAGACAGATGATAGAGAGAGAGAAAGAAATAGGTAGAGAGAGAGAGA
>JANCQY010000029.1:0-2500 GCA_024294585.1 Vipera latastei | reverse complement strand
CCTGTCTTTCCCACTCTTCCCATCTTTCCCACCCTTCCCCTTCCTCTTCTTCCTCTCAGTCCCAACCTTACCCTCTCTTCCTCTTCCTCTTCCTCTTCTTCCTTTCCACCCTTCCCCTTCTCCTCTTCCTCTTTTTCCCCACCTTCCTTTCTCCTCCTCCTGCTGTCCTTTCCCACTCTTCCCATCTTTCCCACCCTTCCCCTTCCTCTTCTTCCTCTCAGTCCCAACCTTACCCTCTCTTCCTCTTCCTCTTCCTCTTCTTCCTCTTTTCCACCCTTCCCCTTCTCCCCTTCCTCTTTCCCACGCTTCCTTTCTCCTCCTCCTCCTCCTGTCTTTCCCACTCTTCCATCTTTCCCCTTCCCACCCTTCCTTCCTCTTCCTCCTCTGTCCCAACCTTACCCTCTTCCACTTCCTCTTCCTCTTCTTCCTCTTTTCCACCCTTTCCCTTCTCCTCTTCCTCTTTTTCCCCACCCTTCCTTTCTCCTCCTCCTCCTGTCTTTCCCACCCTTCCCCTTCCTCTTCCTCCTCTCAGTCCCAACCTTACCCTCTCTTCCTCTTCCTCTTCTTCCTCTTTTCCACCCTTCCCCTTCTCCCCTTCCTCTTTTCCCCACCCTTCCTTTCTCCTCCTCCTTCTACTGTCTTTCCCACCCTTCCCCTTCCTCTTCCTCCTCTCAGTCCCAACCTTACCCTCTCTTCCTCTTCCTCTTCTTCCTCTTTTCCACCCTTCCCCTTCTCCCCTTCCTCTTTTTCCCACCCTTCCTTTCTCCTCCTCCTCCTCCTGTCTTCCCACTCTTCCTGTCTTTCCACCCTTCCCCTTCCTCTTCCTCCCTCTCAGTCCCAACCTTACCACCTTACCCTCTCTTCCTCTTCCTCTTCTTCCTCTTTTCACCCTTCCCCTTCTCCCCTTCCTCTTTTTCCCCACCTTCTTTCTCCCTCCTCCTCCTCCTGTCTTTCCCACACTTCCCGTCTTTCCCACCCTTCCTCTTCCTCTTCTCCTCTCAGTCCCAACCTTACCCTCTCTTCCTCTCCTCTTCTTCCTGTTTCCACCCTTCCCCTTCTCCTCTTCTCTTTTTCCCACCCTTCCCTTCCTTCCTCCACCTTCTCTTATCCTTAAACTGTCTCTCATTAAAAAGAAAACCCTAAAATACTTCGATAAGAATACCATTGCCCAACAAAGATAAATTTGTTACAATCCCGAGATCCCATTAAAAAGATAATACAGGGAAAGAGTCTTGCAAAAGACGTTGTCTCTGCTATTTTGCCCGGGGCTCCAGCAATGGGAGTTCTTACAGAGGCTTCCTCCGCTGCCCTCCAGTGAATTCTGCTGCTGATCAGCATTTTATGATTTTCAAATTCATTATGGATCTTTTTTATATGTTAGTATATTGGTTTTCAACTTGTTTGTATTGGTTTTTATTTTACCTCCTATGACCAGCCCAGAGCTGCTTAGATGATATACGTAGGCAGCTATACAAATTGAAAAAAAAAGATAATAAAAACAGCAATATTGTGCTGAGATCTACTTTCCAATTTCTGAAAGCTTTCTTTCCTTCCTTCCTTCCTTCCTTCCTTCCTTCCTTCCTTCCTTCCTTCCTTCCTTCCTTCCTTCCTTCCTTCCTTTCTCTCTCTCTTTCCTTCCTTCCTTCCTTTCTTTCTTCCTTCCTTCCTTCCTTCCTTCCTTCCTTCCTTCCTTCCTTCCTTCCTTCCTTCCTTCCTTCCTTCCTTCCTTCCTTCCTTTCTCTTTCTTCTTTCTTTCTTTCTTTCTTTCTTTCTTTCTTTCTTTCTTTCTTTCTTTCTTTCTTTCTTTCTTTCTTTCTTTCTTTCTTTTCCACCAAGAGAACGCCCTGGGCTGTCTATGCTCTCTTGTCAGATGAAAAACATCAGGTCCACCCATGAAGGTCCAAATCAACTGATTTATTGCCACACATCTCTACGCGCAGGGATCTCCTCAACAAATGTTGCGCTTGCTTGGGATTAGATGACGGTCAACAGCACTCAAGGTGGGTTGGATTTAGTTTGCCTGTGGCTACGCAGGGACTCTAGGCTGATCTCTCTTTTGACTCTGGCCCCAGGTTCTGCCAGATCTTCCGCTACCTCTGCAGTCTCCTTAAGCATTGCGGAAGGAATCCATCTGATATCTTGATGGAATGGAAAGCCAAGAAGCCCATTAGATGCCTAGAGATGAGGATGAGGATAGTTTGATGATGACTCCTGAGCACCTTATCACTGAATTTGGGTAGCCGTGTCACGTTCCCACCAGCAGAGATTCCCTGAAATCCTCCTCTTGATGGGAACTGTTGGGCTAATCAGCTTCATAAACCTAATGAGAATGGGCAGAAAGAAACAGAGGTGGCCTTGCAGAGAAATATCTCAACTTGGGAAGGCCACCGTTATTTATAGCTATTGCTCTATTAATGGCACAGAGCCGGGCTTTTTTTTTCCTGTTTCCATCCTAGGAGAGCTGCAAAATGTAGTAAAAGTGTCAGAAAGGTATTTGTGC
>JANCQY010000028.1:80000-96462 GCA_024294585.1 Vipera latastei | reverse complement strand
TTCCTTCTCTCTTCTCTCCCTCTCTCCCCTCCCTCCTCTACCACTCTTTCCTCTCTCTCTTCTCTCCTCTGTCCCTCCCTCCCTCCCTCCTCTCTCTCTCTCTTTCCTTCTCTCTCTCTTTCCTTCTCTCCCTCTCTCTCCCTCTCCCTCCCCTCCCCTCCCTCCTTCCCACTCCCTTCCCCCCTCCTTCTCTCCCTCCTCTCCACTCTTTCCTTCTCTCCCTCCCTCCCCCTCCCTCCCTCCTCCTCCCACTCTTTCTCTCCCTCCCCCTCCCTCCCTCCTCTCCCCCTCTCTCTCCCTCCCCCTCCCTCCTCCCACTCTTTCCTTCTCTCCCTCCCTCCCTCTCCCACTTTCTTTCCTTCTCTCTCCCTCCCTTTCTCTCCCTCACTCTCCCTCTCCTACTGTCTCCCTCTTTCCTTCTCTCTCTCCCTCCTTCTCCCCCCCTCCTCTCCCACTCTCTCTACTCTCCCTCCCTCCTCTCCCACTCTTTCCTTCCCTCTCTCTTTCCTTCTTTCCCTCTCCCCTCCCTCCCTCTCCCACTTTCTCTTGCCTTCTCTCTCCCTCCCTCCTCTCCCCCTCTTTCCTTCTCTCCCTCCCTCCCCCTCCCTCCTTCCCACTCTCTCTCCCTCCCCCTCCTTCTCTCCCTCCTCTCCCACTCTTGCCTTCTCTCCCTCCCTCCCTCCCTCCCTCCGGTGCGGAGGCGGCGGCGGGGGCGGCCCGTGACGCGGCGGGTGCGCGGCGGTGCGGCTGGCGGAGCGGCCGGCAGGGGGAGGCGGTGCGGCGGGCAGGGAGGGAGGGAGGGAGGGGGAGGGGAGGGGGCGGGGCAGCGGGCGGGGGCGAGCGCCAGCACAGCCGGCCACGCAGCGCCGGGAGCCCGCCGCCCGCCCGCCCGCCCCTCCGCTCAGCCGCTTCGGGCCTCGCCGCCGCTCCCCTCCGCCTCCGCCGCCCCGCCCTCCTCCGCCTCCTTCCCCGCCGCGCCAGCCATGAACTTCCCGGGCGGGCCGGGCCAGAGTCCCGGGCAGCCTCCGCCGGCGTCGTCGTCGTCGTCGTCCCGGGAGGGGCAAAGCTTGGCGGCGCCGGGGGGCCCGGGCGGCTCGTTCGGGCGGGCCCGCCGCAGTTCGGCCTCTCCAACTCGGCCGCCATCCGGGCCGAGATCGGCCGCTTCGAGTCGGTCCACCCCCAACATCTACGCCATCTACGACCCTGATCGAGCGGGTGGGACGAGCTGGCGCTGCAGAACCAGATCCGCGAGCACGTCATCTCCATCGAGGGGTAGGGGGGGGGCGCCCGGGGGCGACCCTGGGGGGGAGGGGAGGGAGAGGGGAGGAGGGGGGGAGAGGGTTAGGGTCATCTCCATCGAGGGTAGGGGGGGGCGCCCGGGGGCGACCCTGGGGGGGGGAGGGAGGGGAGAGGAAGGGGGGAGAGGGAGGGGAGGGTTAGGGTCATCTCCATCGAGGGGTAGGGGGGGGGCCGGGGGCGACCCTGGGGGGGGGGGAGGGGAGGGAGGGGAGAGGGGAGGGGAGGGTTAGGGTCATCTCCATCGAGGGTAGGGGGGGGCGGGGGCGACCCCTGGGGGGGGAGGGAAGGGGGGGGGAGAGGGAGAGGGAGGGGGGGGAGAGGAAGAGCGCAGGCACATGGGCCTCCTTTGGGTGGCAGGGGAGAAGGCGGCCAAGGAGGATGGGAGCCGGAGAGGGAGAGGGAGGGGGGGGGAGAGGAAGAGGGAGGGGAGGGACCCCCGAGGGGACAAAGCCCGGAGAGAGCCCCCCCTCCCCTCCCCTCCCCGCCGCCCCCGCTGCGGAAAAGGGCAGCCGGAGGAGCCAGGCGAGAAGACCTGCGCGGCCTGGGCAGCCCCCCGACTTCCCCGCCGGTCTCCCCCCCCCTCCCCCACTTCCAGGCAGCCCCCCACCCCCGGTCTAGGACGGGCCTCGTGGTGGCTCTCCGGCCACCTGGGGGGGTGGGGGGTGGGGGGGATCATGGAGAGGAGGTCTGGAAGGCGGGGAGGGGGGTCCGGCGCGGCGAGGGCCGGCCCGGCTTTTGTCTGCTCTCGGCGCCTTCGAGAGCCCGCGCCGGCGGGGTGGGAGGCTTGGAGGAGCTCCGGCCAGGCTGGAGATGGACCGGAAGAGCCGCGGGCCGGGCCCGGCCGGTTCCCTCCGCTCGGTCCAGCGGGCTCCAGCGAGCCGCCGCCCGCCGCCTCCGCCTCGCCCGGGAGGGAGAAAAGCGCGGCGCCCGCGGGCGCAGCGGGGAAGGCCGGCTGGCTGCAGCTGAGCGCCGGGGGGGGGGGGAGGGGGGGGAGGAAGAGAGGGAGGGGGGGAGAGCGCGGGGGGGGAGGAAGGGAGGGGGGGGCTCCTCCTTGCAGCGCCCCCTCCGAGCGGGATCGGGCTCCTCCCGGCCTGGGGGGCTGGGGTGGGGTGGGGGCGGGAGGGGGGCGAGAGGAAAGGATGGAGGGGATGGCGAAGGAAAGCCGGGATGGGCGGCCGGGGGGGGGGGGGAGGGAGTGGACCCGTCGAAAGCGCAGGCACATGGGCCTTCTTTTGGGGGGACAGGGGAGAAGGCGGCCAAGGAGGATGGGAGGTGGGGGGTGGGGGGCTCGCTCCCGGCGAGGAAAGGATGGAGGGATGGGGAAGGAAAGCCGGGCACATGGGCCTTCTTTTGGCTGGCAGGGGAGATGGCGGCCGAGGAGGATGGGAGCCGGGGGTGGGGGGGGGTGGGGGGCTCGCTCCCGGGGTGGGGGGAGGAAAGGATGGAGGAATTGCGAAGGAAAGCCGGGATCGGCCAGGGGGAGCCATCGAAAGCGCAGGCACGTGGGGGCCTTCTTTGGGGGGCAGGGGAGAAGGTGGCCGAGGAGGATGGGAGCCGTGGGGGGGGTGGTAGGGGGGGGCTCGCTCCCGGCCTGGGGGGGGAGGGATTGTGAAGGACCCGTCGAAAGCGCAGGCACATGGGCCTCCTTTGGGTGGCAGGGGAGAAGAAGGCCAAGGAGGATGGGAGCCGGGGGGGGGGGTTGGGGGTGGGTTGCAGGAGCTGGCCAGGTGCCCTTTCCGCAAGCAGAGGGGGTTTTTTTTGGCAGACCAGGCTGAGGAGGAAGGGGGCAGCCGGCAAGACCCCAACCCCAATTCCTGCTCTTGGGAAGCCCTTGGCCCCCCCCCTCCCCAGGCCAGAGCTCGGAGCGGTGGAAAGAGCCAAAAATTCCCAGGGAGGAAGGGAAGGGGCTCTCACTCCTCTCCCCCCCTCCCTCTCTTGCTTTTCCTGCTCCTTCCTCCCGACTGGGGGAGGCCTGCAGGGCCTGCGGTGGCGGCAGGAGGGGGGTCCGCAGGATGGGAGGAGGCCACCGCCGCACCGGGCTCTTCCCCCGGCCTGGCTGCGGGCATCTTCCCGGCTCGGGCCACGAGAGTTGGGGGGCCTCCCCCCCCCCGAGAAGCAATCCCAGGGGTGGGGGAGCTAAGGAGGTGGTCCGGGGGAAGGCCGTTTCCCTTTGTCCCTCCAGGCCTGGAGGTGACCCTGGCTGCATTAGGGTCGCCGGAAGTATGGAAAGCAGGGGAGGGAAAGAACCCATGGGCTGTGCCGTATCCGGGGGGGGGGGGAGGGGGTCCTTTGTCAGGTAAAAGGGGTGGGGTGGGAGACGGCATCTCCCCTCCGGACGTTTTCCTTTCAACTTGTCTCGGCGTCGACTCACGGACTCGGGAGAAAGGCGGACAGGGAAACCGGCCGTGGCTTATGGGCGTTTGCTCCCCGCTGTCCCGCCAGGGGGGGCAGGTTCTCTGGGTGGCCTGACCCCCCCACGTCTCACGGGGCCTGGGTTTGGCGGGGGGAACCCCACCCCCAGTCCCTTCGCTCCCTTGCTCCGGCTTCGGGCCCCTGCCCCTGGTTCCTGACCCCGTGGAGGGCACCTGGGGAGGCCCCCCCCGCACCCCCCCTGCTCGGGCCCAGGCCTCCCTCGGCGTCCCGTGCAGATGGGGGGCCAGGAAGGACCCTGTTCCCCGGGACTCATGCTGTCCCAGCATCCCTGAGGGGTCCTTGCCAAAACCCCACCCCCACGGTCCCAGATGTGTCTGTTATGCCCTTTAGATGGGCAGCGTTCCCATCATCATCATCATCATCACCATCGCCATCATCTTACATTTTAAGGGGATACCTAGGATGCTGGCAGCAACCCGTGTCAACCATTAGTGCCAGTCAATTTGAGTGTTCAGTTGACTGAGTTTCATGTTTTAGGAATAAAAGATAATTGATAATAATAATAATAATAATAATATAATAATAATAATAATAATAATAATAATAATAATAATATAATTGGAAGGGACCTTGCAGGTCATCAGTCCAACCCCCTGCTCAGGCAGGAAACCCTAGACCCATTTCAGACAAGCAGCTGTCCAGTCTCTCCTTGAAAACTTCCAGTCTGGGAGGTGGACGGGACCTTGGAGGTCATCCAGTCCAACCCCCTGCTCAGGCAGGAAAACCCTTGACCTATTCCTGGTTTCTTCCTGACGTCCTACGTGTTGCTCTTCTTCACTCCCCTCCCCACTTTTATTGAGCTCCATCCCCACCCACCCACCCCATAGTGACTGCAGGGTCCCACTCCCTGCCTGCCGGGTGTCATGGTGGTTCCGATTGCCACACCCGGCATACTTGGGGGTGATCGGCAAAGCAAGCAAGGTAGAATGCTGGTTTATTTAGGGGACAACATCCGGGGGTGTTGTGCAGTCGTCCCCCCCTCCCCCGCCGCCGATACCGGAAAAATAATCAGACTGGCCGGGCCCAGCTGAGGTTCATCAGTGTGCCCACCGCACAGGGGGAGCGCTGGGGGGAGGGGGTTCCCCACCGTCTTCAGTGCACATCTTTGCCCCAAATCCTCCTTGGACCCGCCTGCTGCTTGGCACCCTTTGAAATGGGCTCAGCTGGTGGGGCTGGTCTCTGCCGAAGCGGCCTGTGTGTGTGTGTGTGTGTGTGTGTGTGTGTGTGTGTGTCCTCTGTTCCCCTCCAGGACCTTCCCCCTATCCCAGGGGTCTTCCAACTGGGCCCCTTTGGTGACGTGGGGAACTTCAACTCCCAGCATTCTGTATTCTGTTCTATATTCTGTTCGGTTTTGTAATCTGTTCTGTTCTATGTTCTGTTTTTATTCTATTTCCTATTTTCTATTCTATTCCATTCCGTTCCATTCAATATTTTCTATTCTATTCTTAATTGTTCTATTTTATTCTTAATTCTGTTCTATTCTGTTCTGTTCTATTCTATTCTATTCTATTCTATTCTATTCTATTCTATTCTATTCTATTCTATTCTATTCCATTCCATATTTTCTATTCTATTCTAGTCTAGTCTAGTCTAGTCTATCCTTAATACTATTCTTAATTCTATTCTATTCTATTCTATTTTATTCTATTCTATATTCTATTCTATTAATTTCTATTCTATTCCATTCCATTCCATATTTTCTATTCTATTCTATTCTATTCTATTCTATTCTATTCTATTCTATTCTATTCTATTCTATTCTATTCTATTCTATTCTATTCTATTCTATTCTGGTATAGGCAGGCAAATGGCTGTCCAGTCTCTTCTTAAAAACTTCCAGTGTTGGAGCATTCACCACTTCTGGAGGCAGGTGGTTCCACTGGTTAATTGTTCAAATGTCAGGAAGTTTCTCCTTAGTTCTAGGTTGCTTCTCTTCTTGATGAGTTTCCATCCGTTGCTTCTGGTCCGCCCTTCGGGCGCTTTGGAGAATAGCTTGACTCCCTCTTCTTTGGGGCAGCCCCTGAGATACTGGAACATGGCTATCGTGTCCCCCCTCACCCTTCTCTTTGTTAAACTACACATACCCAATTCCAGCAACCGTTCCCTATATGTTTTAGCCTCCAGTCCCCCAATCATCTTTGTTGCTCTTCTCTGTACTCTTTCTAGAGTCTCGACATCTTTTTTACATCGTGGTGACCAAAACCGGATGCAGTATTCAGGTGTGGCCTTACCAAGGCCTTGTAAAATGGTATTAGTACTTCACATGATCTTGATTCTGTCCCTCTGTTCATGCAGCCTAGCACTGTGTTGGCTTTTTTGGCAGCTGCAGCACACGGCTGGCTCCTATTGAAGTGATTGTCTACTAAGACTCTTTGTTCTATTCTATTCTATTCTATATTCTATTCTATTCCATTCCATTCCATATTTTCTTTTCTTTTCTCTTCTCTTCTCTTCTCTTCTCTTCTCTTAATTTCTATTCTATTACATTACATTCCATATTTTCTTTTCTATTCTATATTCTATTCTATTCTTAATTCTGTTCTGTTCTGCTCTATTCCTATTCTATATTCTATTCTATTCTATTTTATTCTTAATTCTGTTCTGTTCTGTTCCTATTCTATTCTATTCTTAATTCTGTTCTGTTCTGTTCCTATTCTATTCTTAATTCTGTTCTGTTCTGTTCCTATTCTATTCTTAATTCTGTTCTGTTCTATTCTGTTCCTATTCTCTATTCTATTCTATTCTATTCTATTCTATTCTATTCTATTCTATTCTATTCTATTCTATTCTATTCTTAGTTCTGTTCTGTTCCTGTTCTATATTCTTTTCTAAATTCCGTTCCATTCGATTCTGTTCTGAATGGAAAGGGTCGGTGTGGACTTCAACTCCCAGAATTCCTCAGCCAGCTTGGCTGGAGGTTCACACCTAATCCAGCTGCCTGGCTGATGCAACCCTGGCCGGGGTGGGGGGGGACTTTCTTGGCGGCCTCTTTCATCTCCTGTGTGTGTGTGTGTGTTTTTGTTCTATCTTCCTTCGGGGAAATCTGCTTTCTCGGATCAAACAAACCAGGTTGCCTTTGGCCCCAAGAGATCCCTGGCATCAGAGCATCGAGGTCCCACTCCTCGGGGGGGCCCTCCCGGCTGCTCCCCAAAATCTTTAAGGGAGTAACGAGCAAATGTCTTGGTAATTTGGGGGTGGAGCTTTCTTAATTTGGCCAGGCGGGTCTCCAAGCAACATAAAATGGCTGCTGCTACTGCCCCCCTTTTTCAAACTTTGGGGGTCTGGGGGGGTCAGGAGGGAGGGGGACGCTCCTGTGGCTGTTCCCCGGCTGTGGATGCCGCTGCTGGGGCCAGCCACGAGGAAGGGGGATTACAGAAGCCCTCCGGACCGGGTGGGGGGGGCAGCTGCCACAAACACGGCCTCTCCATCCGTCCCGGAGTAGGTCTGCCTTGGGGAGGGGGTGGGTGCAAGTGAGCCCCCCCCCTGCCCGATGGACGTCTCTCTTGCACACCCACGGCCCCCTCTGCTTAACCGGGGTTCTTTTCCCCCCTCCTCACCCCCCTCTTCCTTCCAGGGGGTGGGCAGGAGCGACTGAGCGGCAGGGGAGGGGGCGCTGGGATCCCATCCCTTGGCCCCCCCGAGAAGGGAAGCTTCTCCTTTGGGGGGGGCTGTGAATCGTCAAGAACCCCCAGTCCTCGGGAACCGGCGGCTGAGGGCACGGGCCTAGCCACCGACGTCATCCCTCTTTCCCTCCCCCCCACAGGAGCAGGTGGGAACGTTCACCCTCTCTTCCAGCCTTCCCAGATCTTCCTGACTGCCCCCCCCCCGAATTATGGGGCACCATCAGAGACCCCCCCTCCAACCTTTCCCTCCCAGCTAAACACAGCCTGATCCTGCAATTTGGAGGGTCCCCAACCTCCAGGCCGTGGCCCAGCACCGGTCCGCAGAAAGCAGCTGGAGGCAGGCAGCCCGCGAGACCTGCACGTCCCCTTCCGCGGGGGTTAAAAACCTCCCCACGGAAACCGGTGCCCCAAAGTTTTTTGGGGGTTGGGATGGGGGGCACGGCGCTGCCGTAACTGGCCTGGTCCCCGTCGCCTGAACCGTCTCTGCTCGGTCCGGGTTGAATTGTGGGTGTTCCCATTAAGCACCCCCATGTATCCGTGGGCATCTTCGCTGTGTGTGTGTGGGGGAGGGGGGGTTTTCCGTTCCTCACGGGGTCCCAGAGAGCCCCCGGTGGGGGGCTTTGTGGTGGGCTGCCAAGCAAGATCTGCTCATCCGGGTTAGGTGACCGTCCCTTTTTCCTTCCCAAAGGAAACCTGGGCGTCTGACGGCTTTGGCTGTCTTTCGGACTCTCCTCTCCTCTCCTCCGTTGATCGCTGGGTGATGGGCATCCCGCCGGTCCCCTTCTCTGCCCTTGATAAAAACGCTGACCGGCATTCGGTGTGTGTGTGTTTGTGTGTGGGGGGAAATCCTTCCCTCCGCACTGACACGGCTTCTTCCCCTCGGATTGGCAATTCGGCCAGCACCGTTGAGTTTCTCTTGCCGTGACGCCCCTCCGGGGGCGTCTGGCACCCTAAAAAAAGAGACGGGCAGGGTCGTCCCCCGTAATCGCGGGAGGGTTTTGAGTTGGGGAGATGGCTGGTGGATTTTGCGAGTCCCGCTCTGGAGCGCCACCTGAATTTGGGGGAGGGGGGGAGGCAGGGAAGGGCTCCCCTCTTTTGAGCAATAGCCCCGGCGTTGTGGACGAGGCGGAGGGGAAGGACCGCCACCCCCCACGGTTTGGCTCCGATGGCTGAGGAAGGGGTGGTGGGGGACCCCGGAACCGCCATCCCACGAGGGTCCCGGGGACCTGCTCTGGGGGGCCCGAGTCCAAAGAAGGAAGGGGTGTCATGGGGGGGAGGGCAAGAAGAGAGCCAGAAAACCAGACGAGGGCCGGTCTTCTCCTGGGGTGTGTGTGTGGGTGCACAAGATGGCCGGTACGGGGACCCTGGCGGGTCACCGGATTTGTAGGCCCCGAGTTGAGGCGGGTGGGCTTTGTGCGTTGTGCGAGTCGTTGTGCGAGTCGTGTTATTTGGGTAGGTATGGACACACACACACACACACAGACACACACACACACACACACAAACCAACCCGTGGAGGGGGGGGAAATGTGGCTTTACACAGCAGCCCTTCCCTCCCCCCCATGGCACGGAGAGGAAAGCAGGGAGCAGCCCCTCTGAGGAGGATGGGTGAGGGTATTCTGGGGGGGGGGAAGAGGATTTTTGCCTTTATTCCCTCCCCCCCAGGCCGTGGGGAGTCTGTGTCTCAGGCATCCCGCAGGACCCCGGAGGGCAGCCCCCCCTACTCCGTGCCTTTCAGCCCCCCCCCCTTGAGGTGCAGCCCACCCACGCCCGTTTAGACCCTTGCCCCAGCTGGTGGGCAGGGGGGTGTCCCTCTTTGCCCCCCCCCAAGCAATTCAGAGGTCTGGGCACATTTCCCAGGACTGGTGGGGATTGTGGGGGGGGTCGCTAGGACCCCCCCCAATAGGCCAGGAGGTCTTTCAAGGCTGGGGGGGGCAAGCAAGGCCGGAGCCCCCTCCCCTCCTTTCGCCTTGGCTGGGTCTTCCATTCTTTGGGGGGGCGAGACAGAATGAGCAAAAAGCCCCCCCCAGCAGCAGCGATTCACCCTCTGCTGCCCCCCCAATTTGTTACTTTATGCCCTTCCTAACCCCTCCCCCCCCTTCCTGGCTGGGCTGCTAACCAGACAAGAGGGGACCGTTCCCCCCCCCCCCAGCCCACCCCCGGGCTGCCAGATGCCCCCCCCAAGGAGGCTCTGCCTCCGTGTTTTGCAGCCATCGCTATAGAAACCGTCTCCCGGCAGGAGAGGCCTGGATGGGCGGGGGTGGCAGGGAGAAGGCAGGCAGCCCCTCCCTCCCCCCCTCCCTGGAAAAAAGGGGGGGCAGTCTTTGGCAGCCCCCCAGGGGGATTGGGCTCCGTTTCACCCTCCCCCCCTTTCCTCGATTTCCAAGGGAAGGGAGCCTGCCAAAGTGGGAGCCGGGTGGGCCTTAGAACCAGGGTATAATAATATATATAATATATAATATATAATATATAATATATAATATATAATATATAATATATAATATATAATATATAATATATAATATATAATATATAATATGATGATGATGATGATAGGAAGGAAGGAAAGAGAGAGAAAGAAAGACACCTGGGAAGGTGGATGGAGGGTTAGCTCCAGAGTTGTCAAGGCGGAGAAGATGGAAGGAAGGAGAGAGAAAGAAAGAAAGAAAGAAAGAAAGAAAGAAAGAAAGAAGAAAGAAAGAAAGAAAGAAAGAAAGAAAGAAAGAAAGAAAGAAAGAAAGAAAGAAAGAAAGAAAGAAAGAAAGAAAGAAAGACACCTGGGAAGGTGGATGGAGGGTTAGCTCCAGAGTTGTCAAGGCGGAGAAGATGGAAGGAAGGAAGGAAGGAAGGAAGGAAGGAAGGAAGGAAGGAAGGAAGGAAGGAAGGAAGGAAGGAAGGAAGGAAGGAAGGAAGGAAGGAGAGAGAAAAAGAAGGAAAGAAAGAAGGAAAGAAAGAGAAAGAAAGAAAGAAAGACACCTGGGAAGGTGGATGGAGGTTTAGCTCCAGAGTTGTCAAGGCGGAGAAGATGGAAGGAAGGAGAGAGAAAGAAAGAAAGAAAGAAAGAAAGAAAGAAAGAAAGAAAGAAAGAAAGAAAGAAAGAAAGAAAGAAAGAAAGAAAGAAAAGAAAGAAAAAGAAAGAAAGAAAGAAAGAAAGAAAGAAAGAAAGAAAGAAAGAAAGAAAGAAAGAAAGACACCTGGGAAGGTGGATGGAGGTTTAGCTCCAGAGTTGTCAAGGCGGAGAAGATGGAAGGAAGGAAGGAAGGAAGGAAGGAAGGAAGGAAGGAAGGAGGAAGGAGGGAGAGAGAAAGAAAGAAAGAAAGAAAGAAAGAAAGAAAGAAAGAAAGAAAGAAAGAAAGAAAGAAAGAAAGAAAGAAAGAAAGAAAGAAAGAAAGAAACCTGGAAGGTGGATGGAGGTTTAGCTCCAGAGTTGTCAAGGCGGAGAAGATGGAAGGAAGGAGAGAGAAAGAAAGAAAGAAAGAAAGAGAGAGAAAGAAAGAAAGAAAGAAAGAAAGAAAGAAAGAAAGAAAGAAAGAAAGAAAGAAAGAAAGACACCTGGGAAGGTGAATGGAGGTTTAGCTCCAGAGTTGTCAAGGCGGAGAAGATGGAAGGAAGGAAGGAAGGAAGAATAGAGCCGGAAGGGACCTCGGAGGTCTTCTAGTCCATCCCCCAGCTCAAGCAGGAGGCCCTCTAGTGTACCATTTCGGACAAGCGGCTGCCCACTCTCTTCTGGAAAAACCTCCGGTGGGGGGGGCAGGAGCTGGCAGCTCTGTGCCTGTGCGTGTGTGTGTGTGTGTGTGTGTGTGTGTGTGCCCAGCCCGCTCCACAGGAAGCTCTGTGTGGGCTCTGGCAGGAAGCCCTTCGGCTGAACTCGCACCTGGTGGCGAGCAGCTTCCTCTTTGCGGCTGCCCGCAGGGCACGGGTGCTGCCTGCGGGGACGCCCCCCCCCCCCGGCTTGCTTACAGGGGGGGCCCTTCGCTCTGCGCCCCCCTCCCCGTCCTTGCGTGCCGCTGCTTTTGTGGGTGTTGTGAGTTTGTGTGTGTGTGTGTGGGCAGGGATGGCTGTGTGTCATCCCGGTTGTCAAAAGGGACTTTCCCTCTTCCACAAAAGGCTAGGAGTCCCTCTTCCCTCTCTGGATGTGGGTGGCTGTCCATTTGCTCCGGGCCTGTGTTCGAAACCAGACAAAGAGCACCGAGGGGGGGGAGCTCCCGCTTTCCTGAATGCTGGCAGGATGGGAGGCTGGAGGGGTGGGGGGGCGCCCCAATCTTGGGGAGGGTGTGGCAATTTCCCGGGTTGCGGGGTGTGTGTGTGTTGTGTCTGCCCGGGTCACCCGGAGCGTCTGCAGTGGATCCATTGTGCACAGCCGGCGTCCGTGTCCCGAGTGGGAATGGTGGCCTGGATTCAATCCCATCAGAGGAGAGCCGGAAGGGACCCTGGAGGTCATCTAGTCTGACCCCCTGCTCGAGCAGGAGACGCTGACAGAATCATAGGAGGACAGAATCGGAAGGGACCCTGGAGGTCATCTAGTCCGACCCCCTGCTCAAGCGGGAGGCTTTTACAGAACCATAGGAGGACAGAATCGGAAGGGACCCTGGAGGTCATCTAGTCCGACCCCCTGCTCGAGCAGGAGACCCTGACAGAACCATAGGAGGACAGAATTGGAAGGGACCCTGGAGGTCATCTAGTCCGACCCCCTGCTCGAGCAGGAGACCCTGACAGAACCATAGGAGGACAGAATCGGAAGGGACCCTGGAGGTCATCTAGTCCGACCCCCTGCTCGAGCAGGAGGCTTTTACAGAACCATAGGAGGGCAGAATCGGAAGGGACCCTGGAGGTCATCTAGTCCAACCCCCTGCTCGAGCAGGAGACGCTGACAGAATCATAGGAGGGCAGAATCGGAAGGGACCCTGGAGGTCATCTAGTCCAACCCCCTGCTCCAGCAGGAGGCTTTTACAGAACCATAGGACGACAGAATCGGAAGGACCCTGGAGGTCATCTAGTCCGACCCCCTGCTCCAGCAGGAGACGCTGACAGAATCATAGGAGGGCAGAATCGGAAGGGACCCTGGAGGTCATCTAGTCCGACCCTCTGCTCGAGCAGGAGACCCTGACAGAATCATAGGAGGGCAGAATCGGAAGGGACCCTGGAGGTCATCTAGTCCGACCCCCTGCTCGAGCAGGAGACCCTGACAGAACCATAGGAGGACAGAATTGGAAGGGATCCTGGAGGTCATCTAGTCCGACCCCCTGCTCCAGCAGGAGGCTTTTACAGAACCATAGGACGACAGAATCGGAAGGGACCCTGGAGGTCATCTAGTCCGACCCCCTGCTCCAGCAGGAGACGCTGACAGAACCATAGGAGGACAGAATCGGAAGGGACCCTGGAGGTCATCTAGTCCGACCCCCTGCTCCAGCAGGAGACGCTGACAGAATCATAGGAGGACAGAATCGGAAGGGACCCTGGAGGTCATCTAGTCCTACCCCCTGCTCGAGCAGGAGACCCTGACAGAACCATAGGAGGACAGAATCGGAAGGGACCCTGGAGGTCATCTAGTCCGACCCCCTGCTCCAGCAGGAGACCCTGACAGAACCATAGGAGGACAGAATCGGAAGGGACCCTGGAGGTCATCTAGTCCGACCCCCTGCTCGAGCAGGAGGCTTTTACAGAACCATAGGAGGACAGAATCCAAGGCAAACCATTCAATATCACAGTAGTCCAAGTCTATGCCCCAACCACCGGTGCTGAAGAGGATGAAATTGACTGGTTCTATGAAGCCCTACAGCACCTTATAGAACTAACACCAAAAAATGATGTCCTTATCATCATGGGGGATTGGAACGCTAAAGTAGGAAGCCAAAAGATAACCGGAATAACAGGCAAGTTTGGCCTTGGAGTACAAAATGAAGCAGGGCACAGGCTGATAGAATTTTGTCAAGAGAATACGATGGACATAGCAAACACTCTTTTCCAACAACCCAAGAGACGGCTCTACACATGGACATCACCAGACGGTCAACACAGAAATCAGATTGACTATATGCTCTGCAGCCAAAGATGGAGAAGCTCTATACAGTCGGTAAAAACAAGACCAGGAGCTGACTGTGGCTCAGACCATGAGCTTCTCCTTGCAAAGTTTAGGCTTAAACTGAAGAAAGTAGGGAAAAGCACTAGGCCAGTCAGGTATGAATTAAATCATATCCCTGTTGAATATACAGTAGAGGTGACAAATAGATTTAAGGAATTAGATCTGATAGACAGAATGCCTGAAGAACTATGGACAGAGGTTCGCGACATTGTACAACAGGTAGCAACCAAAACCATCCCAAAGAAAAAGAAATGCAAGAAAGCAAAATGGCTGTCTGAGGAAGCTTTGCAAATAGCTGAGGAAAGGAGGGAAGCGAAAGGCAAGGGAGAAAAAGAAAGATATGCCCAATTAAATGCAGAATTCCAAAGAATAGCTAGAAGAGATAAGAATGCCTTCTTAAATGAACAATGCAAAGAAATAGAAGAAAACAATAGAATAGGGAGGACCAGAGATCCTTTCAAGAAAATTGGAGAGATGAAAGGAACGTTTCATGCAAAAATGGGCATGATAAAGGACCAAAATGGCAGGGACCTAACAGAGGCAGAAGAGATTAAGAAGAGGTGGCAAAATTACACAGAAGAACTATACAAGAATGAGCTTAACGTCCCTGATAATCACAATGAGGTGGTCACTGACCTCGAGCCAGACATCCTAGAATGTGAAGTGAAGTGGGCCTTAGAAAAGCTGAGCAACAACAAAGCTAGTGGAGGTGACAGTATTCCAGCTGAGCTATTCAAAATCTTAAAAGACGATGCAGTAAAAGTGCTACACTCAATTTGCCAGCAAATTTGGAAAACTCAACAGTGGCCACAGGATTGGAAAAGATCAGTTTACATTCCAATTCCAAAGAAAGGCAGTGCCAAAGAATGTTCAAACTATCGCACCATTGCACTCATTTCTCATGCTAGTAAAGTTATGCTTGAAATTCTACAAGCTAGGCTTCAGCAGTATGTGGATCGAGAACTACCAGAAGTACAGGCAGGATTTCGAAGAGGCAGAGGAACTAGAGATCAAATTGCCAACATACGCTGGATCATGGAGAAAGCTAGAGAGTTCCAGAAAAACATCTACTTCTGCTTCATTGACTATGCTAAAGCCTTTGATTGTGTGGATCATAACAAACTGTGGCAAGTCCTTAAAGAGATGGGAGTACCAGAACATCTTATTTGTCTCTTGAGAAACCTATATGCGGGTCAAGAAGCAACAGTGAGAACTGGACACGGAACCACTGATTGGTTCAAAATTGGGAAAGGAGTCCGGCAAGGCTGTATACTGTCGCCCTGCCTATTTAACTTATATGCAGAGCACATCATGAGAAAGGCAGGGCTAGATGAATCAAAAGTTGGAATTAAGATTGCCGGAAGAAACATCAACAACCTAAGATACGCAGATGATACCACTCTAATGGCAGAAAGTGAAGAAGAACTAAAGAGCCTCTTGTTGCGGGTGAAGAAGGAGAGTGCAAAACTTGGGTTGAAACTAAACATTAAGAAAACCAAGATCATGGCATCTGGCCAGCTTAGATGGACTCCAGAAGATGGTAGAGGACAGGAAGGCCTGGAGGAACCTTGTCCATAGGGTCGCGATGGGTCGGACACGACTTCGCAACTAACAACAACAACAGGAGGACAGAATCGGAAGGGACCCTGGAGGTCATCTAGTCCGACCCCCTGCTCGAGCAGGAGACGCTGACAGAATCATAGGAGGGCAGAATCGGAAGGGACCCTGGAGGTCATCTAGTCCGACCCCCTGCTCGAGCAGGAGACGCTGACAGAATCATAGGAGGGCAGAATCGGAAGGGACCCTGGAGGTCATCTAGTCCGACCCCCTGCTCGAGCAGGAGACGCTGACAGAATCATAGGAGAGCAGTATCGGAAGGGACCCTGGAGGTCATCTAGTCCGACCCCCTGCTCGAGCAGGAGACGCTGACAGAATCATAGGAGGGCAGAATCGGAAGGGACCCTGGAGGTCATCTAGTCCGACCCCCTGCTCGAGCAGGAGACGCTGACAGAATCATAGGAGGGCAGAATCGGAAGGGACCCTGGAGGTCATCTAGTCCGACCCCCTGCTCGAGCAGGAGACGCTGACAGAATCACAGGAGGGCAGAATCGGAAGGGACCCTGGAGGTCATCTAGTCCGACCCCCTGCTCCAGCAGGAGACGCTGACAGAATCATAGGAGGGCAGAATCGGAAGGGACCCTGGAGGTCATCTAGTCCGACCCCCTGCTCCAGCAGGAGACGCTGACAGAATCATAGGAGGGCAGAATCGGAAGGGACCCTGGAGGTCATCTAGTCCGACCCCCTGCTCGAGCAGGAGACCCTGACAGAACCATAGAATGACAAGAGTTGGAAGGGACCCTGGAGGTCATCTAGTCCGACCCCCTGCTCGAGCGGGAGGCTTTTACGGAATCATAGGAGGGCAGAATCGGAAGGGACCCTGGAGGTCATCTAGTCCGACCCCCTGCTCGAGCAGGAGACTTAGCTAGTCCAATCACAGAGTTGGAAGGGACCTCGGAGGTCATCTAGTCCAGCCCCCTGCTCAAGCAGGAGACCCTCTGCCATTTCAGAGAAGTGGCTGTCCAGTTTCTTTTTCGAAACCTCCAGCGATGGAGCCCCCACAACCTCCGGTGGCAAGCAGTTCCACTGGTTAAAATTGTCCTCCGTGTTAGGCAGTTTCTCCTGAATTCCAGGTTGCTTCTCTTCCTTCATTAGTTTCCATCCATTTTTTTTCTCTTCTTCTTCTCCTGCCTTCTGGTGCTTTGGAGAAGAGGTTGACTCCCCCCCTCTTTGGGGCAGCCCCCCAAATATTGGAAGACTGCTGTCAATCATGCCCCCCTCCCCTCCCTGGTCCTTCTCTTCTCTAGACTGGCCAGGCCCAAATCCTGCATGGTTTTTTTTCCCCTCCAGGCCTTTGACCACCTTAGACCAGGGGTCTTCCAACTGGGCCCTTTGATGACTTGGGGACTTTTAACTCCCAGAATTCCTCAGCCAGGCACGCTGACTGAGGAATTCTGGGAGTTGAAGT
>JANCQY010000028.1:60000-75000 GCA_024294585.1 Vipera latastei | reverse complement strand
AGTAGTAGTAGTAGTAGTAAATATAATAATCACTGCTTTTTTTGTAAAAGAAAAAGGTGCCGGAACTCACACATGTCATAGAAGCCGCCTTGCCTACCCTACAAGGTTCCATCCAAAAAAGGTGCCGGAACTCCGTTCTGAGCGTTCTATGAGAAAAAAGCCATAATAATAATAATAATAATAATAATAATAATAATAATAATAATAATAATAATAATAATAATAATAATAATAATAATAATAATAATAATAATAATAATAATAATAATAATAGTTGGAAGGGACCTCGGAGATCATCTACCCCAACCCCCTGCTCAAACCAGGAGACCCTTGCAGAATTGGAGGATAACAGTTGGAAGGGACCTCGGAGGTAGTAGTAGTAGTAGTAGTAGTAGTAACTATAATAATAATCACTGCTTTTTTTGTAAAAGAAAAAGGTGCCGGAACTCACACATGTCATAGAAGCCGCCTTGCCTACCCTACAAGGTTCCATCCAAAAAAGGTGCCGGAACTCCGTTCTGAGCATCCTATGAGAAAAAAGCCATAATAATAATAATAATAATATAGTTGGAAGGGACCTCAGAGGTCATCTAGCCAAACCCCGCTGCTCAAACCAGGAGACCCTTGCAGAACTACAGAATCAGAGTGGGAAGGGACCTTAGAGGTCCTCTAATCCAGCCCCCTGCCCGAGCAGGAGACCCTTACAGCATCTTGGAATAACAGAGCTGGAAGGGACCTCGGAGGTCATCTAGTCCAACCCCCTGCTCAAGCAGGAGACCCTTGCAGAATGACAGAATCGCAGAGTTGGAAGGGACCTCGGAGGTCACCTAGCCCAACCCTCTGCTCAAGCAGGAGACCTTGTGCCATTTCAAGCAAATAGCTGCCCAGTCTCTTTTTAAAAAACTTCCAGTGATGGGGCGCCCGCAACTTCTGGTGACAGGTAGTTCCGCTGGTTAATTGTCCTCACTGTGAGGAGGTTTTCTCCTGCATTCCAGGTTGCTTCTCTCCTTGATGAGTTTCCCTCTGTTGTTTCTTCTCCTGCCTTAGGTGCTTTGGGAAATAAGTTGACACACACACCCCTCTTCTTTGGGGCAGCCCCCCCAAATCCTGGAATACTGCTGTCCTGTCTACTTCGCCCCCCCCCATCCTTTTCTCTAGACTGGCTAAACACAAATCCTGCCGATATATGCAGGATTATGATGATAATAATAAAGTTGGAAGGGACCTTGGAGGTCATCTAGTCCAACCCCCTGCTCCGGCAGGAAACCCTATACCATTTCGGACAAATGGCTGTCCAGTCTCTTCTTAAAAACTTCCAGTTGTTGGAGCATTCACACTGCAACCGTTCTTAATCCTCTTAGTTGCTTAGTTGCTCCACACAACCCCCCCCCTCACATCCAGGGCAGTGGAAGAACTCTGTCCAGGGGCGGGCGGGGGTGGGGGCAGAACAGAAGCTCTTCTCTTTTCAACCACAAGGGGCGCTTCTGCCCTCGTTCCCCCCCCCCCCCCAGGGCTTTCCTATATATCCAATTTTTAGGCCCGCAAAGTGACTCTGGGTGGCTGGCAGGTTAGCAAACGTGTGAAAAACGAAGTAAAATGTTAAAAACGGGTTAAAAGAGGCTGGGATCAAACCATTGTTAAAAATACTACTGGATTAAACTGGTTGGTTTTTTTTTTTTTAAAAAAAAAGTTCCTGCTGGCAAGCAGCAAGGCAGGCACCTCCGTTGCTGGTCTCTGCTGCCCTCCGGTGGTTGCAAGGCTGCTCTGCAGGCTGGTCTTTCAGTTGTGGGGGGCATAAAAGCCCCTTGGGTGGGATGGCTTTTTCCTGGTTTGGGGAGGGGGCTCCTTTGGGGAGGGGGCTTCAGAAGGGGAAGGAGGGCGCCGTCTGCTGGCTCTCTGGGGGTCCTGCGCAAGAATTCAGTCACAATAGAGCTGGGCGGGACCCCGGGAGGTCTTCTAGTCTGACCCCCTGCTCAAGCAGGAGGCCCGTACAGAGTCATAGAAAAGCAGAGCTGGATGGGACCCTAGAGGTCTTCTAGTCTGACCCCCTGCTCAAGCAGGAGACCCGTACAGAGTCATACAAATAACAGAGCTGGAAGGGGCCTCAGAGGTGGTGGTGGTGGTGGTAGTAGTAGTAGTAGTAGTAGTAGTACTAGTAGTGTTGGAAAAGGCCTTGGAGGTCATCTACTCTGACCCCCTGCTGAAGCAGGAGACCCATACAGAGTCATAGAATAACAGAGCTGGAAGGGGCCTCAGAGGTGGTGGTGGTGGTAGTACTACTACTAGTAGTAGTAGTACTAGTAGTAGTGTTGGAAAGGGCCTTGGAGGTCATCTACTCTGACCCCCTGCTGAAGCAGGAGACCCTTACAGAGTCATAGAATAACAGAGCTGGAAGGGGCCTCAGAGTTGGTGGTGGTAGTAGTAGTAGTACTAGTAGTGTTGGAAAGGGCCTTGGAGGTCATCTACTCTGACCCCCTGCTGAAGCAGGAGACCCGTACAGAGTCATAGAATAACAGAGCTGGAAGGGGCCTCAGAGGTGGTGGTGGTAGTACTACTACTAGTAGTAGTAGTACTAGTAGTAGTGTTGGAAAGGGCCTTGGAGGTCATCTACTCTGACCCCCTGCTGAAGCAGGAGACCCTTACAGAGTCATAGAATAACAGAGCTGGAAGGGGCCTCAGAGTTGGTGGTGGTTGTAGTAGTAGTAGTAGTAGTAGTAGTGTTGGAAAGGGCCTTGGAGGTCATCTAGTCTGACCCCCTGCTCAATCAGGAGACCTGTACAAAGTCATAGAATAAAAGAGCTGGAAGGGGCCTCAGAGGTGGTGGTGGTTGTAGTAGTAGTAGTAGTAGTGTTGGAAAGGGCCTTGGAGGTCATCTAGTCTGACCCCCTGCTCAATCAGGAGACCCGTACAAAGTCATAGAATAAAAGAGCTGGAAGGGGCCTCAGAGGTGGTGGTGGTAGTAGTAGTAGTAGTAGTAGTAGTGTTGAAAGGGCCTTGGAGGTCATTTAGTCTGACCCCCTGCTCAATCAGGAGACCCGTACAAAGTCATAGAATAAAAGAGCTGGAAGGGGCCTCAGAGGTGGTGGTGGTAGTAGTAGTAGTAGTAGTAGTGTTGAAAGGGCCTTGGAGGTCATTTAGTCTGACCCCCTGCTCAAGCAGGAGACCTGTACAGAGTCATAGAATTAACAGAGCTGGAAGGGGCCTCAGAGGTGATGGTGGTAGTAGTAGTATTAGTAGTGTTGAAAGGGCCTTAGAGGTCATCTAGTCTGACCCCCTGCTCAAGCAGGAGGCCCATACAGAGTCATAGAATAACAGAGGCCTCAGAGGTGGTGGCGGCGGTGGTGGTAGTAGTAGTAGTAGTGTTGGAAAGGGCCTTGGAGGTCATCTGAGCTCCGGATGGCTCCTGACCTTCGCTCTTTCCGCCGTGACCTGAAAACTCACCTATTTGAACAAGCCGGCCTGGTCTGATGGGTTTGGGGTATTTTAATTGTAATTTTAATTAACTTTTTACTGCAATTGGGCTATTCTATTTAATTCTCATTTTAACTTTTGTATATTGTATTTTTATTGCATTTTATTGCCCTGTACACCGCCCTGAGTCCTTTGGGAGAAGGGCGGTATAGAAATTAAATTAATAAATAATAATAAATAAATCTAGTCTGACCCCCTGCTCAAGCAGGAGACCCGTACAGAGTCATACAAATAACAGAGCTGGAAGGGGCCTCAGAGGTGGTGGTGGTAGTAGTAGTAGTAGTAGTACTAGTAGTGTTGGAAAGGGCCTTGGAGGTCATCTACTCTGACCCCCTGCTCAATCAGGAGACCCGTACAAAGTCATAGAATAAAAGAGCTGGAAGGGGCCTCAGAGGTGGTGGTGGTAGTAGTAGTAGTAGTAGTAGTGTTGAAAGGGCCTTGGAGGTCATTTAGTCTGACCCCCTGCTCAATCAGGAGACCCGTACAAAGTCATAGAATAAAAGAGCTGGAAGGGGCCTCAGAGGTGGTGGTGGTAGTAATAGTAGTAGTAGTAATGTTGGAAAGGGCCTTGGAGGTCTAACCCTTGGAGGTCTAATCTAGTCTAACCCCCTGGTAAAGCCGGAGACCCGTACAGAGTCATAGAATAACAGAGCTGGAAGGGGCCTCAGATGTGGTGGTGGTAGTAGTAGTAGTAATAGTAGTAGTAGTAGTTGGAAAGGGCCTTGGAGTTCATCTACTCTAACCCCCTGCTCAGGCAGGAAACCCCATACCATTTCAGACAAAGGGCTGTCTAGTCTCTTCTTAAAAACCTCCAGTGAGTCAGAAGGGACCATGGAGGTCATCTAGTCTGGCCCCCTGCTCATGCAGGAGACCTGTACAGAGTCATAGAATTTAACAGAGCTGGAAGGGGCCTCAGAGGTGGTGGTGGTAGTAGTAGGAGTAGTAGTGTTGAAAGGGCCTTGGAGGTCATCTAGTCTGACCCCCTGCTCAAGCAGGAGGCCCGTACATAGAATAACAGAGCTGGAAGGGGCCTCAGAGGTGGTGGCGGCGGCGGTGGTAGTAGTAGTAGTAGTAGTAGTGTTGGAAAGGGCCTTGCAGGTCATCTGAGGTCATCTGAGCTCCGGGTGGTGGTGGTGGTAGTAGTAGTAGCAGTAGTAGTACTAGTAGTGTTGGAAAGGGCCTTGGAGGTCATTAGTCTAACCCCCTGCTCAAGCAGGAGACCCTTACAGAGTTATAGAATAACAGAGCTGGAAGGGGCCTCAGAGGTGGTGGTGGTAGTAGTAGTAGCAGTAGTAGTACTAGTAGTGTTGGAAAGGGCCTTGGAGGTCATTAGTCTAACCCCCTGCTCAAGCAGGAGACCCTTACAGAGTTATAGAATAACAGAGCTGGAAGGGGCCTCAGAGGTGGTAGTAGTAGTAGCAGTAGTAGTACTAGTAGTGTTGGAAAGGGCCTTGGAGGTCATTAGTCTAACCCCCTGCTCAAGCAGGAGACCCTTACAGAGTTATAGAATAACAGAGCTGGAAGGGGCCTCAGAGGTGGTGGTGGTAGTAGTAGTAGCAGTAGTAGTACTAGTAGTGTTGGAAAGGGCCTTGGAGGTCATTAGTCTAACCCCCTGCTCAAGCAGGAGACCCTTACAGAGTTATAGAATAACAGAGCTGGAAGGGGCCTCAGAGGTGGTGGTGGTAGTAGTAGTAGCAGTAGTAGTACTAGTAGTGTTGGAAAGGGCCTTGGAGGTCATTAGTCTCACCCCCTGCTCAAGCAGGAGACCCTTACAGAGTTATAGAATAACAGAGCTGGAAGGGGCCTCAGAGGTGGTGGTGGTAGTAGTAGTAGCAGTAGTAGTACTAGTAGTGTTGGAAAGGGCCTTGGAGGTCATTAGTCTAACCCCCTGCTCAAGCAGGAGACCCTTACAGAGTTATAGAATAACAGAGCTGGAAGGGGCCTCAGAGGTGGTGGTGGTAGTAATAGTAGTAGTAGTAGTGTTGGAAAGGGCCTTGGAGGTCATCTAGTCTAACCCCCTGCTCAAGCAGGAGACCCTTACAGAGTTATAGAATAACAGAGCTGGAAGGGGCCTCAGAGGTGGTGGTGGTAGTAGTAGTAGCAGTAGTAGTACTAGTAGTGTTGGAAAGGGTCTTGGAGGTCATCTAGTCTAGCCCCCTGCTCAAGCAGGAGACCCTTACAGAGTTATAGAATAACAGAGCTGGAAGGGGCCTCAGAGGTGGTGGTGGTAGTAGTAGTAGCAGTAGTAGTACTAGTAGTGTTGGAAAGGGTCTTGGAGGTCATCTAGTCTAGCCCCCTGCTCAAGCAGGAGACCCTTACAGAGTTATAGAATAACAGAGCTGGATGGGGCCTCAGAGGTGGTGGTTGTAGTAGTAGTAGTAGTAGTAGTAGTAGTAGTGTTGGAAAGGGCCTTGGAGGTCATTAGTCTAACCCCCTGCTCAAGCAGGAGACCCGTACAGAGTCATAGAATAACAGAGCTGGAAGGGGCCTCAGATGTGGTGGTGGTAGTAGTAGTAGTAATAGTAGTAGTAGTAGTTGGAAAGGGCCTTGGAGTTCATCTACTCTAACTCCCTGCTCAGGCAGGAAACCCCATACCATTTCAGACAAAGGGCTGTCCAGTCTCTTCTTAAAAACCTCCAGTGAGTCAGAAGGGACCATGGAGGTCATCTAGTCTGGCCCCCTGCTCATGCAGGAGACCTGTACAGAGTCATAGAATTTAACAGAGCTGGAAGGGGCCTCAGAGGTGGTGGTGGTAGTAGTAGGAGTAGTAGTGTTGAAAGGGCCTTGGAGGTCATCTAGTCTGACCCCCTGCTCAAGCAGGAGGCCCGTACAGAGTCATAGAATAACAGAGCTGGAAGGGGCCTCAGAGGTGGTGGCGGTGGTGGTGGTAGTAGTAGTAGTAGTAGTAGTGTTGGAAAGGGCCTTGCAGGTCATCTGAGGTCATCTGAGCTCCGGGTGGTGGTGGTGGTAGTAGTAGTAGCAGTAGTAGTACTAGTAGTGTTGGAAAGGGCCTTGGAGGTCATTAGTCTAACCCCCTGCTCAAGCAGGAGACCCTTACGGAGTTATAGAATAACAGAGCTGGAAGGGGCCTCAGAGGTGGTGGTGGTAGTAGTAGTAGCAGTAGTAGTACTAGTAGTGTTGGAAAGGGTCTTGGAGGTCATCTAGTCTAGCCCCCTGCTCAAGCAGGAGACCCTTACAGAGTTATAGAATAACAGAGCTGGATGGGGCCTCAGAGGTGGTGGTTGTAGTAGTAGTAGTAGTAGTAGTAGTAGTAGTGTTGGAAAGGGCCTTGGAGGTCATTAGTCTAACCCCCTGCTCAAGCAGGAGACCCGTACAGAGTCATAGAATAACAGAGCTGGAAGGGGCCTCAGATGTGGTGGTGGTAGTAGTAGTAGTAATAGTAGTAGTAGTAGTTGGAAAGGGCCTTGGAGTTCATCTACTCTAACTCCCTGCTCAGGCAGGAAACCCCATACCATTTCAGACAAAGGGCTGTCCAGTCTCTTCTTAAAAACCTCCAGTGAGTCAGAAGGGACCATGGAGGTCATCTAGTCTGGCCCCCTGCTCATGCAGGAGACCTGTACAGAGTCATAGAATTTAACAGAGCTGGAAGGGGCCTCAGAGGTGGTGGTGGTAGTAGTAGGAGTAGTAGTGTTGAAAGGGCCTTGGAGGTCATCTAGTCTGACCCCCTGCTCAAGCAGGAGGCCCGTACAGAGTCATAGAATAACAGAGCTGGAAGGGGCCTCAGAGGTGGTGGCGGTGGTGGTGGTAGTAGTAGTAGTAGTAGTAGTGTTGGAAAGGGCCTTGCAGGTCATCTGAGGTCATCTGAGCTCCGGGTGGTGGTGGTGGTAGTAGTAGTAGCAGTAGTAGTACTAGTAGTGTTGGAAAGGGCCTTGGAGGTCATTAGTCTAACCCCCTGCTCAAGCAGGAGACCCTTACGGAGTTATAGAATAACAGAGCTGGAAGGGGCCTCAGAGGTGGTGGTGGTAGTAGTAGTAGCAGTAGTAGTACTAGTAGTGTTGGAAAGGGCCTTGGAGGTCATTAGTCTAACCCCCTGCTCAAGCAGGAGACCCTTACAGAGTTATAAAATAACAGAGCTGGAAGGGGCCTCAGAGGTGGTGGTGGTAGTAATAGTAGTAGTAGTAGTGTTGGAAAGGGCCTTGGAGGTCATCTAGTCTAACCCCCTGCTCAAGCAGGAGACCCTTACAGTGTTATAGAATAACAGAGCTGGAAGGGGCCTCAGAGGTGGTGGTGGTAGTAGTAGTAGCAGTAGTAGTACTAGTAGTGTTGGAAAGGGCCTTGGAGGTCATTAGTCTAACCCCCTGCTCAAGCAGGAGACCCTTACAGAGTTATAGAATAACAGAGCTGGAAGGGGCCTCAGAGGTGGTGGTGGTAGTAGTAGTAGCAGTAGTAGTAGTGTTGGAAAGGGCCTTGGAGGTCATCTAGTCTAACCCCCTGGTAAAGCCGGAGACCCATACAGAGTCATAGAAAATCGGAGTTGAAAGGGGCCTTAGAGGTGGTAATAATAATGATGATCCTCATCATGATGGAAGGACCCTTGGAAGTCATCTAGTCCAACCCCCTGCTCAGGCAGGAAACCCCATACCATTTCAGACAAAGGGCTCTCCAGTCTCTTCTTAAAAACCTCCAGTGAGTCAGAAGGGACCATGGAGGTCATCTAGTCTGGCCCCCTGCTCATGCAGGAGAACCTTACAGTCATAGAATAACAGCTGGAAGGGACCCTGGAGGTCATCTAGGCCAACCCCCTGCTCAAGCAGGAGACCCTTACAGAGTCATAGAAAAGCAGAGCTGGATGGGACCCTGGAGGTCATCTAGGCCAACCCACTGCTCAAGCAGGAGACTCTTACAGAGTCATAGAAAAGCAGAGCTGGATGGGACCCTGGAGGTCATCTAGGCCAACCCCCTGCTCAAGCAGGAGACCCTATGCCACCACCTTTTGGGCACCAGGGACCGGTTCCACAGACCGGAGGGGGGGTGTTTTTGTGTGCAGCCTGCAATCCCACAGATGGAGCTTTGCTTCGAGGAGGAGGAGGAGGAAAAGAGGGAGGGGGGAGGAGGAGGAGGAAAAGAGGGAGGGGGGAGGAGGAGGAGGAAAAGAGGGAGCGGGGAGGAGGAGGAGGAAAAGAGGGAGGGGGGAGGAGGAGGAGGAAAAGAGGGAGGGGGGAGGAGGAGGAGGAAAAGAGGGAGGGAGGAGGAGGAGGACGGTGGGGTCCTTTGTGCCATCCAAGCCTGGTTGTTTTTTGAAGACGTCTCGTGACCCAACTAGGGGACGTCCTCAGGGCCCGTGAGGAAGGGTTCTCTACTTCTGCCGGCCATTGATGTCGTTGGGTGGGCCGAGGGCTGATCTCCACCTGCTGACCTCAAGTGCCCCCCCAAAAAAAGTACTGTATGTTTTGAGGAGGGGCTTCTCCAGGTTCCGTGACGGGGGGGCAGTCGGAGGGGAAAAAAAAAAGGACGGGGCTGGACCAGCGGCCATGGCGGACCCCCGAACACACACTGCTTTGGCAGAGGGGGGCGACCCCTCCCCAGAAGCTGCGAATGCTCCAACAACTGGAAGTTTTTAAGAGCCGTTTGTCCGAAACGGTATGTAGGGTTTCCTGCCTGAGCAGGGGGTTGGACTAGATGACCTCCAAGGTCCCTTCCAACTTTTATGATTATTACGGGGCAGTTTCCTTCCAAGCCTACCAGGTTCGGGCCCACCTGCCCTCCCCCCCTCCCGGGACAAACCCCCCCCAGACGCTGGGGGCGGCGGCTGCAGCTCTCCTGGCTTTTGCCCCATTTGACCCCGTCACTAAGCGAATCGCTGCAGCTGTTCAGTTTGTCCCACCGCTGTTGAGGGAAACTGCCCTCCCCCCCCAGTTGCCAAGCGCTCAGAATTTGAGGGGGAAATTGAGGGGGAGAATGGTGCAGTCGCTTTGTTTCTGTCCCGTCGTAACTTGAAACAGACACTAAGCGAATTAGAGTAAGTCGAGGACCAGCTGGAGTTTTCCCCCCAAGACCGAAGGGAGGGAGCTGTAGGAGCTGGGGGGGGGGGGGCGGAGGCAAACTAGGAGGTGGCCGTGGCGCATGGGTCTTCTAGAAGGTGGCTGTGGCGCATGGGTCCTGCAGGGGGAGGCCGTGCTGCATGGGTTTTCAAGTAGGTGGAAATGGAGCATGGGTCTTGCAGGAGGCAGCTGTGGTGCATGGGTTTTCCAGGAGGCTGCGGCGCATGGGTCCTGCAGGAGGAGGCTGTGGCATTTGGGTCCTGCAGGAGGAGGCTGTGGGGCATGGGTCCTGCAGGAGGAGGCTATGGCACATGGGTCTTCCAGGAGGAGGCTGTGGCACATGGGTTTTCCAGGCAGAGGCTGTGGAGCATGGGTCTTGCAGGAGGTGGCTGTGGTGCATGGATCCTGCAGGAAGAGGCTGTGGTGGATGGGTCTTCCAGGAGGAGGCTGTGGCACATAGGTTTTCCAGGCAGAGGCCGTGGAGCATGAGTCTTGCAGGAGGCGGCTGTGGTGCATGGGTCTCCCAAGAGGCAGCCATGGTGCACGGGTCTCCCAGGAGGCAGCCGTGGCGCATGGGTCTCCCAGGAGGAGGCCGTGGGGCATGGGTCTTGCAGGAGGAGGCTGTGGGCATCGGTCCCGCAGGAGGAGGCTGTGGGGCATGGGTCCTGCAGGAGGAGGCTGTGGGGCATGGGTCCTGCAGGAAGAGGCTGTGGCGCATGGGTCCTGCAGGAGGAGGCTGTGGGGCATGGGTCCTGCAGGAGGAGGTTATGGCACATGGGTCTTCCAGGAGGAGGCTGTGGCACATGGGTTTTCCAGGCAGAGGCTGTGGAGCATGGGTCTTGCAGGAGGTGGCTGTAGTGCATGGATCCTGCAGGAAGAGGCTGTGGTGGATGGGTCTTCCAGGAGGAGGCTGTGGCACATAGGTTTTCCAGGCAGAGGCTGTGGAGCATGAGTCTTGCAGGAGGTGGCTGTGGTGCATGGATCCTACAGGAAGAGGCTGTGGTGAATGGGTCTCCCAGGAGGAGACCGTGGCGCATGGGTCTCCCAGGAGGCAGCCGTGGTGCATGGGTCTCCCAGGACGCAGCCGTGGCGCATGGGTCTCGCAGGAGGTTGTGTGGCACACGGGTGTCCAGGCGGCGGCTGTGGTGCACGGGTCTCCCAGGAGGCAGCCGCGGTGCACGGGTCTCCCAGGAGGCGGCTGTGGCGCACGGGTCTCCCAGGAGGCGGCTGTGGCGCACGGGTCTCCCAGGAGGCGGCCGTGGCGCACGGGTCTCCCAGGAGGCGGCCGTGGCGCACGGGTCTCCCAGGAGGCGGCCGTGGCGCACGGGTCTCCCAGGAGGCGGCCGTGGCGCACGGGTCTCCCAGGAGGCGGCCGTGGCGCATGGGTCTCGCAGGAGGCGGCCGTGGCGCACGGGTCTCCCAGGAGGCGGCCGTGGCGCACGGGTCTGCCAGGAGGCGGCCGTGGCGCACGGGTCTCGCAGGAGGTTGTGTGGCACACGGGTGTCTAGGCGGCGGCTGTGGCGCATGGGTCTCCCAGGAGGCGGCCGTGGCGCACGGGTCTGCCGAGGGCGCGGCCGGGGCCTCCCAGGCGGGGCGGGATCCGCGCCGGGCTTTGCAGGCCGCCTGGGCCGCTCCCGCGGGGCCAAGTCCGGGCATGTCGTCGTCGGCGCCGCGCGGGAGCCGAGCCGAGGCGAGGCGGGCGGAGCAGGCCGGGGCGCCGGGGCCGGGGGAGCAGGCCGCGCTCCCCTGGCCGGAGCCATGGCGGAGGGAGCCCCGCGCGCCGCGCCCCGACGGGCCCGCAGCCTCGGCCACTCGCTGGAGCTGCAGGGCCTGCCCGCCCTCCGCCGCCGCCGCCCGCGGAGCCTCTGCGCCGCCGCCGCCCCCGACGGGCTGCTCCTGCCGGGCCCCGGCCTTCTGCGCCAGCCCCGGCCGCCTTCGCCCGGGCCCCGCGCCGGCCTGCTGGAGCTGCTGCGCCTGCGCTCGCCCCGTCGGGCCGCCTCGCCGCCTCGCCCGCTCAGCGCCGCCGCCGGCCCGGCCGAGGAAGAGGAGGAGGCGGCGTCGGCGGGGGGCGGCTTCTTCCTGCGGGCCGGCTCGCTGTGGGGCAGCCGGCGTCGGGGGCCTCCCTCGGGCAGCCTGAGCAGCCGCCTGCGGAAGAGCTTCAGCTTCCGACTGCGCCGAGGCCCGACGCCGCCGCCTCCGCCGCCTCCGCTGCCGCCTCCGCGCCCGGCCCGGCTCCGCAGCCGCAGCGAGGGCGACGCCGACGCCGCCGCCGCCGCCTCCCTGCAGCCGGCCAAACGCGGCTCGCCGGGCGTCGGAGGCGGCGGCTTCTGGAAGCAGCTGAGCCACCGGCTCCGCCGGCGGGAGCGCTTGGCCGGCCTGGAGCCCCGCGACGGGCCGGCTCCTCTGCTCTGGAGGCGGCGGGGAGCCGAGCCCGTCCTGACCGCCCTCCGCTGCCGAGCCCCGCCGCCCGGTAAGAAAGCCCGGTGGGGGTGGGGATGTGTGGGGGGGTGTTAGAAAGAGACAACCCTCCCCCCTGGAAGAGATTGCGGGCTAGAGACGGGAGGACTCTAGAGCCCATGTTGCTTTGGTTAGGGAGGGGGATGTTAGAGCGGGAGGGGGGGCGCCTCTGCAAAGAGACACCCCCCCCAGGAAGAGATTGCGGGTTAGGGACGGCAGGACTCCAGAGCCCATGTTGTTGTTTTTTGGGGGGAGGGGGGCCGCCTCTGCAAAGAGACACCCCCCAGGAAGAGATTGCCGGTTAGAGATGGGAGGACTCCAGAGCCCATGTTGCTTTTGGGGGGGAGGGGGATGTTAGAGCGGGAGGGGGGCCGCCTCTGCAAAGAGACACCCCCCCCAGGAAGAGATTGCGGGCTAGAGATGGGAGGACTCCAGAGCCCATGTTGTTTTTTGGGGGGAGGAGGGGCGCCTCTGCAAAGAGACACCCCCCCCAGGAAGAGATTGCGGGCTAGAGACGGGAGGACTCCAGAGCCCATGTTGTTTTTTGGGGGGAGGAGGGACGCCTCTGCAAAGAGACACCCCCTCCAGGAAGAGATTGCGGGCTAGAGACGGGAGGACTCCAGAGCCCATGTTGTTGTTTTTTGGGGGGAGGAGGGACGCCTCTGCAAAGAGACACCCCCCCCTGGAAGAGATTGCGGGCTAGAGACGGGAGGACTCCAGAGTCCATGTTGTTGTTTTTTGGGGGGAGGGGGGGCGCCTCTGCAAAGAGACACCCCCCCAGGAAGAGATTGCGGGTTAGGGACGGGAGGACTCCAGAGCCCCTGTTGATTTTTTTGGGGGGAGGGGGGCAGCCTCTGCAAAGAGACACCCCCACCCAGGAAGAGATTGCGGGCTAGAGACGGGAGGACTCCAGAGCCCATGTTGATTTTTTGGGGGGGAGGGGGGCAGCCTCTGCAAAGAGACAGCCCCCCCAGGAAGAGATTGTGGGTTAGAGATGGGAGGACTCCAGAGCCCATGTTTTTTTTGAGGTGTTTTTTTTTTTGCTATTCTCATGACCCAGAAAGTGATGGGAGTCTCCAGGATCTGTGTGGGAAGGGGGGGCTGCGGAGGGCTGGGGGGAGCCGCCTCTGGAAAGAGACCCCCCCTCCCTCGAAGCTGGAGACGGAGGACTCCAGAGCCCATGTTTTTTGGGGAGGGAGTTGTTACTCTTACTACCCAGAAAGTAATGGGGGGGGATGGAGTGCAGGTGGGTGGGTGGGTGGGGCTGTCTCTGCCAGGCCTGAGACCCCCCCCCCGGCCTTCCGATGCTCCCTCTTCTTCCTGTGGGGGGGGGCAGAAGGGCGAGGCGCCTTCCGATTGGGAGAGGGTGCCGGGTTCCAGTCTGCCTCCTTCCCCACTGCAGGTGGAGAGGCCTGGAAGTGTGTGTGTGTGTGTGTTGTGTGTGCGCCAGTGCCAAAACGGAAGTGTGGGTGAGGAAGAGGAGGAAGGTGGGGGAGGATTGGACGGGGGGGGGGGGGCTGGCCTTTCCTCCCTCTCGCCCCCCCCTGCAAGGAGGGGGGATGCCCCGCAGCTCCCCCTCCCCTTCAGGTGCCCAACCTTTTTTGGGGGGGGCACACCCTGAATGCCAGGCTGCGGGGGGGGGCGACCCTCCTGGGAGGCAGTGTGTGTGGGGGGGTATGCGCAGAGGGGCCCCCTCCCTCCTGGAGGAGGGGCTTCATTGGGAGGATCCGCCCCCCCTTCTCCTTCAGGTGCCCAACCTTTTTTGGGGGGGGCACACCCTGAATGCCAGGCGGGGGGGCTGGAAGGAACTGGGGGGGCAGGAAGGACGAGCTCAGGCAGGTCCCCGGGGGGGGGAGGGTGATGCCAGCTGCGGGATTGGCAGGAAGGCAGCTTCTCTGGGGGGGGAGGACTGAATGGCGGCGCCCCCTTTGGCTCCTCCTCCTGCAGTTGAGGCTGGCTGACTTGTTCCCTCCCCCCCCCAGGACTGGGGGGGTCCCCGTCCTCCCCCCAAATCAAGGATTCCCCTGCTCTCCAGCTTCAGGGGTGGGGGGGGCGGGGAGGGGGGGCACAGCCTGGCTGGGCCTGCCTGAGCAGGGCTGGGGTGTGGCAGAGCGGAGGGGGGGGAGGAAAAACAGGTTATTTGACCTAGCAGATGCCCCCCCAACTGTTGGAAAGGGGGGGGTCCGGATCCCGAGATGCTTCTGTTTCCAGGGGGTTGGGGGGGGTTCCCTAACGCCCAAGAATCCCCCCCAAGAATTGGGGAATGTGACCCCCCCCCTTGCTCCTTAGGGGAGCAAGGAGGCTCCGCCACTTCGGACCTGTGGAACCAGTTTGGGTGTCGCCCTTGGCGGGACTGGCCCAGCGGGGGGGGGGGGGAGCTGCCGTCGTGCAGGCCAAGTGGGTGGGGGAGGGGGGCCCTCCCCCCACCGCTATTCTGGGCCCCGAGTTCAAGTCCCTCGGGGGCTGCGGAAGTTGCTTGGACGCTTTTTGGCCCCGCCTGCCTCGCAGGGTCGTCCTTGCGGAGAAACGGGGAGGGAGCGCTCGGCCCCGGCGAATCACCGTATCGGTTTGCCGCCGGTTTCCCCACTGCTTCCCGATGGGGGGGCGGGGGGGCCGAGGGTGGACTGGATGGCCTCGGCGGGCCCTTCTTAGGAGGGGTCGCCGCGGCTCTGGCGGAGCGGGCAAAGCCGTCGCAGAGGGGGGGGCCGTGTGGGCAAGAGGGGGGGCCCTGCTGGCCGTGGGGCAAGCTCAGCAGATCGGGGGGGGTGCAGTGTTTGGGGGGGGCTCTGGGCGGGAGGCAGCTGAGGGTTGGGGTTGAATCCAAGCCGGGAGGGAGGGAGTGTCGAAGGATTCGCACTCGCGTTCCGGCAATAAACGGGTCGCTTCTGCTCCGCCCCCCTCCCCGCCGAGTGACAGGAGGGGGCAGATGGCGCACTGGGGTTCAGGGAGGACGGCGTCGCGTGAGCCTCCCCCTCTTTGATTGACAGGAGGAGAGGGGGCCCGTCCCGACTGAGGGGTCTCTGAGCCATTGCCCCCCCCCGGGGCCTTTTCCTCCCTGCTAAAGGGGGTT